>NXFQ01000040.1:0-10105 GCA_003004685.1 Pseudozyma sp. F8B2
AATAGCCAAAATTTTCACGGACACACATAGTACTTTGGAATAAGTAGACATTAAAAGAATGTACACATTTTTTTTAATCCCATAGAAGGTGAAAGTCCTGTATGTGATGAAAGTGAAAGTGTTAGTAAGTAATATGAGGACGTCAGCCTTGTATGAATAAGGGGGTACCATCCTCCAAGGCTAAGTATAACATATCTAGCGATAGTGAAGAGTAACGTGAGTGAAAGGTGAAAAGTAAGTAGATGACTAGTGAAATAGAACCTGAACTAGTAATCCTATAAGCAGTTGGAGTTTTAGTAAAAAATGACAACGTACCTTTTGCATAATGGGTCAGCGAGTTAGTTTATAGAGCAAGATGAATAATCTAAGCGAAAGCGACTATAATAAGTGGATCAAAAATAGTTTTATGAACTAGACCCGAAGCCAAATGATCTTACCATGGCCAGGCTAAAAAAGGGCCGAACAGGTGAATGTTGCAAAATTCTCTGATGAGCTGTGGTAAGGGGTGAAAGGCCAATCTAATTTGGATGATAGCTGGTATTCTGCGAAACCTATTTAGGTAGGGCCTTTATTTACACTTTTATATGTACAGCACTGATCATCATACATTAGCCAGATATAGCGTTAGCGCATTATCACTATGTTAAATTGGGGGGTCTCACAACCCTACCATTGATGGTTAACCTCGGAAGGATAATAGTGAATGATAAGGGCACAGTCTATTCATGATAAGGTGGATAGACAAAAGGGAAACAGCCCAGAGCACGTGTTAAGGTCCCAAAATATTGTTAAGTGAATATAAGAAAGTTTAACTCCTAATACAACCATGAAGTAGGCTTGGAGGTAGCCATCTTTTAATGATAGTGTAACAACTCAGTGGTCTAATTTGAGGAGAGAAGCGTCGAAAATTAACGGGTCTTAGACAATATACCTACACCGTGACTATTTATAATATATTTCTTTATTATAAGTAAGGGTAGCAGAACACTCAGTATCTGATTGAAGGAAAATGTTTCATTTTCTGGACAGTACTGAAGAGAAAATGCTGACATGAGTAACGTAGAAAGGAGTTAAAACACTCCTCGCCGAATACGAGAGGGTTTCATGGAGAAGTTAATCTGCCATGAGTTATACGGACTCTAAGGATTATAGGCGAACGTCTATATCTGATGAGAATTATTACAATTGCACCGAATTGTCTATATATAATAACCATTTCTCTGTACGAAAATTTACAGAGTAGTTTCTACTAACTATTTAGTTAGTAGGATGAATGGCTAGATCAAGAAAAATAGGTGTCACTAGATTTATAGTGAATCCGTACCCTAAACCGACACAGGTTCGTAGGTAGAGAATACTAAGGCGTAGAGATAATGCTTGTGAAGGAACTCGGCAAATTGTGCCCGTAAGTTAGACGATAAGGGTAACCAGAATAAATAATATAGAAAATTCTGAGTGTCACAAAATCGAGGGCTGCGACTGTTTACCAAAAACACAGCAACTTGCTAAGACGAATAGTACTTGTATAAGTTGTGAACTCTGCCCAATGCCATGTCGTGTAAAGAAGGTGATCTAGTTCGTATTTTACTAACTAGAGTCACTAACTGATGCCATGGTGAATGGCGGTCTTAACTATAAGGATCTGAAAGTAGCGAAATTCCTTGGCCATTAAATGTGGTCCTGCATGAATGAGGTAACGTGGCCCTGCTGTCTCCACAAGCATCTCAGTGAAATTGAATTAGCCGTGCAGATGCGGTTTACCTTCAGTTAGACGGGAAGACCCTATGCAGCTTTACTGTAGCTTGATATTGTTTCTTCTATAGCTAGGTGTAGTATACAAGGGAGTAGATATTCTTCTACGTCAGTGAAATACCTTGACTAGTCTAAAGAAGAAACTTACCTAACACTACTAATAACTAGTTACTTATGAGAATGCCATAATTTTCTGGTTAATTCTCTAGAATCTTTTTAGTAAGTTTCTAAGACAACCGTTTTATATAAATAGAAATCTTTTTATAAAACGGTCTATAGGTAATTGAGAAATTAGTTAGTCTGGGAAAATATCAGGTGGTCAGTTTGACTGGGACGGTAGCCTCTAATAAAGTATCAGAGGCCTTCAAAGGTATGCATATATTGGTCAGAAACCAATGAACTATGTAAAGTTTACTAAAGCGTAATAGTATAAGCATGCTTGACTGAAAGACTGATAGGTCGATCAGATACGCAAGTAGGATATAGTGATCCGGTGATTCATAATGGAATGGTCATCGCTCAAGAAATAAAAGTTACGCTAGGGATAACAGGTTTATCGTTTGCGAGAGTTCATATTGTCCAAACGGTTTGACACCTCGATGTCGACTCATCTCATCCTCCAGGTGTAGTAGCTTGGAAGGGTTCAGCTGTTCGCTGATTAAAGAGGTACGCGAGTTGGGTTCAATACGACGTGAGTCAGTATGGTCCCTATCTTCTGAAGGAAAAAGTAATCAATTAAGGACCTCCGGTTAGTACGAAAGGACCGCTGGGGATGATTCCATGGTGTACCTATTGTTAAATCTATTTTTAGACATAGCACCGTAGGGTAGCCACAATCATGACAGATAAGCGCTGAAAGCATCTTAAGCACGAAGCACACCTTATTAGATTACAAGAAATAAGAAGAAGACTACTTCTTAATTAATAGGGTGCAAATGTAAGTATAGTAATATATTCAGTTTAGCACTACTAATTTATTGATTTACTTAATCGTAAAACATTGTCTACTACTCTAGTAAATAAAAAAGATCGGACACCCATTTTGTTTTTTGAGTATCTTTTTAATATAGGTATAAATCCAGAAAAATGGTTTTCTTTATTTTATTACTGTTTATATGTATATGTATGGCGATAGTGAAGTAAGTAAAACAGATTGATGGCCTAATGGTTCAGGGCGATCACTTTGGGAGTGATAGTACTGAGTTCAAGTCTCAGCAGTCTGATATATAATAAATAAACTAGAATTAAGGGAATATAATTCAGTTTAGTTTACAAAATAAGTTGAAAATAATCTGTTTACACATCTCTATTCCATACTTAATATAGATAAATCAAATATTTACACGTTACAATATTGGTACTATAACATAGTGGTAATGTGGCGTACTGTTAATACGTTTAACGAAAGTTCGATTCTTTCTAGTGCCTTATTTAAAGTTTATTTTATAATAGTATAATTTCCTACAGCACTAGCGACAAAATCATAAGAATATGTTGTATAGCATAGTTATAAATTGTCTTATAAACCATGTTACCACTATATATATATAGTATAGTGATAGTTATATTATAATTAACAAAATACTTCCTCCTAGCTCCTAATAAATTCGAAGAATTTATAACCGGGGAGCAACTGGTAATTGTACCCGTTTTTTCTATTTCTGGCCCTAATAAAATCGAAGATTTTATAAGGCTAATAAATAGATCTTGTCGTATTTTTCATAGGATTACTCTGTGAACGTGAACTATAAAAAGAAATTTATTAACAATCCATAATAAATTTCTAACGACTGGAAAAATGTTGGGCTTATAAAGTGATATAATTAAAAGAGTCTATTTACGCTCCTTTTTATAAAAAGTAAATTAGAAAATCATTTTATACATAGCATTTCTTTACCCCGCGCCTATAGCGCATTTCTATAACAAAAATGAATAATATTATGCCAACAATTCCTAGTGTTTACCTAAAAAATAGTGGGCAACTACAACAACCACAAATGCAAATGAATAACGCCTTCGGCGGTCTAGCGACAACACATTCATTTAGTAAACAATCTTCAGGACTAGGTCCAACTCTGTCTGGAAACACTGCACTAAACAATAGTGCGATTTGTATCATTAATGCTTATTTTGGTACAGTAAATAATACAACAAAGAAGAACAATACTACTACATCAAATAATACCAATGTATCTACTTCTTCTTTTTTTATCAGTAAACCTACCTTTAGTCATACTAACAGTAAAGTTACTATTTCATTCTTTTATTATACTGCTTCTAAAAACAGTACACCAGTACATACACAAAATAAAGAAGTTACAACAGGATCTTTCCGAAAAAACATCTCAGATCTAAGTACTACACTTGCTCAACTATTTCAAAAAGAAGTAAATGTTATTGCTACTCGACTATATTACCCATACCTAAATAGTGATATCCTGAGTCAATACCTTGCCCACAATGCACCAAGTAATACTTTTATGGACTTTCAAGAAGCTATTCTAACTAATCCTAGTCTACATAAAACGAATCTACCTGCACATATTAGTGGTATTAAAGTACAAGTCTCAGGACGGCTAGTTACTGAAACAGTAATCCCACGAATTACTGTAAAATCTTGTCTAATTGGTTCTTTCCAACGTAATTCAAATAATACTACCCAAATTATTGATTATAGTAAATTTACAACTAAAAATGAACTAGGTGCTTTTACTGTGAAAGTTTGGATCTGTCAACGATCATAAATATTGTAAATGAATGTTAATCTTATCTACTTTTTCTTCATGGACTGAGAACTATCTATTTACTCTTCCCCCCCCCCCGCGTAAGCGCCTTACTTATTTCCAATTTCGTAAGTAGCTGTTTTACTATTTACAAGAACACATCTATATATACGAGTATAACAATTCTTCTGAAGAATCTATTTACTACCATAGAATAAAGTTGACTATCGCTAGTCCACAAACTTATTTACTAGCCGACATTTTTATTTATATAGGTATATAGATTATGATATAGTCTTTTAAGTAGGACTAACAAATAGAATCTTTTCTTTACAGGTAGATTTTTTAGTAAGTTATAAACTACTAAAGAATCTTATTATAAAGCTAGTGTAGTTTAATGGTAAAACTTGGGACTTCCACTCTCACATTTTCGGTTCGATTCCGAATACTAGTATAATATGTATAGATTTTCTAAATTATACCCTGTACTGTTCTACTTATATAGTATTATATGATTAGAATTATTATATATGCTACTTTATTACAAATAAGTCTTCTTTTATTATATTATAAAGTAGCTACTATTATATATTATAGGTGTTAGTAATGCTTTCAATTGGTCTAATTTCACTACTAGTAGCCATTCCTGTTTTCTCCTACCGAATTACCCCTAGTCTATTTAATCGAATTACATCTGTAGTTCTAATCTATTCTGCTCTACTGGCTTTTAATGGTCTACATATTGAGTCACTAGCTTCCGGAGTAGGTATCTACAGTGGACTATTCCATGTAACAACAGTATCAGTAGCTATTGAAGGATTTCTACTTTTCATTGGTGCTCTAATCCTACTAGGATGGGGACCTGTTACAGAGAAAACTATTGCACGATCAAGTACAACAGTAGTTCCAACAATTAGTGAATACTCACTAATGATTCTTTTTACATCTATGGGTGCGACACTACTACTAAGTAGTTCCGATCTAGTAAGTATGTACCTAAGTATTGAGCTACAAAGTTTTGCTGTTTATATTCTGGCAACACTTTACCGAGATTCTGAATCTGCAACAAGTGCTGGTCTTAAATACTTTCTACTAGGTGGTCTATCATCTGCTCTAATTCTACTAGGTACTGCACTAATTTATAGTTACACAGGTCTGACACAATTTGAGAGTATTTATACTCTAGTACAAGTAACAGGATCAGATTCTGCAGCTACTAGTGCTAGTTATAGCGGAGGAGTTACATGTGGACTACTTCTAATTGGTATTGGTTTCCTATTTAAAGTAGCAGCTGCTCCACTACATAACTGGGCACCTGATGTATATGATGGTGTACCAACTATCGTAACATCTTGGCTGACAACAATGCCAAAAATTTCTATTTTTGTATTCCTTCTAGAACTGCAATCTGGACTAGAAGGTAGCTTTGAATCACTAAGCCTTCTTCTTACAGATGACACATCTATCGATATTTGGAAAAATCTACTACTTATTGCTAGTCTTCTTAGTCTTGTTATTGGTACAGTTGTTGGACTAAGTCAATACCGAATTAAACGACTTCTGGCATATAGTACAATTAGTCATGTTGGATTCCTACTACTAGCTCTTGCTATTAATACGGAGGAATCAATTGAATCATTCCTATTCTATCTAATTCAATACTCAATTACAAATGTAAATACTTTCCTAATTCTTCTTGCATTTGGATATATTATGAGTACAAGTAAATCATATCTACTAACAAACCGAGCTGTTAATAAACAATCAGTGAATAGTACAGATATTCAATTTATTGATCAACTTAAAGGTCAATTTAAAGAAAATCCTCTACTAGGACTAAGTCTAGCTCTTTGTCTATTTTCTATGGCGGGTATTCCACCACTAATTGGATTCTTTGCAAAACAAATGGTTCTATACTCAAGTACCCATGGTGGTTACTACTTCCTATCTATTGTTGCAATCCTAGTAAGTGTTATTAGTGCATCTTACTATCTAAAAATTATTCGAGTTATCTACTTTGATAGTCAAGATACTCAAAATGAAGTAGTATATACAGATAGTACTGATAATTCATCAGATACTATTACTACTCCAACAATTACAAATGTACATAGTCTACTAATTTCTAGTCTAACTATGATTATTGTACTGTTTGTACTTCAACCATCAATCCTACTAAATAGCTGTCACATTCTAGCTCTATCACTATTCTACTACTAATGAACACAATTACACTATTTTTTCTTTTTATTCCAATTCTAGCTGTTATTCTTCTATTTGCTAATCTTCTACTAGCTGTACATCGACCGGATTCAGAAAAAGTAACACCATACGAGTGTGGGTTTAGTCCTGTATATGGTCAAACACGAAACCCTTTCTCTATCCAGTTTTACCTAGTTGGTATCCTATTCCTAGTATTTGATATCGAAATTCTTCTAACATACCCTTACGCAATGAATCTTTACCAAACAAGTACATATGGATTCTGGATTTTCATTATTTTCTTCCTAGTACTAACTATTGGATTTGTTTATGAATTCGGTACTGGAGCACTATACTTCACAGATAAACGATCTTCAATTCAAAACACTAAAATTACTAATTCAAATCATTCCCCCTTTTCTGGACTTAATTAAAAATGTTGTTATAGTACTAGCTTTAAGACTACAACTGAAAATGTCCACAGTAAATGAAAACACTTCTTTTCATTTCTTTTCAGACGTATATGAAAAAGATATTTGATAACCAATTACTAATGTACATTTGATGGTACAACATCCTATTTCTAGTGGTAATCCTATGGATGCTTTTATTTTTAATAAATAAAGTATCAACATGGATAGATATATTTTTGGTAAAATATTTTTCCTTTTTCATTATAACAATTAGAAAATAGCTCATTTTCTAGAAAAATGGAATAAAGAACCATAAAATTGAAAAGATGTGATAAAGAGCAGTTCTTTAATATATTGTTCCTAAGTTATACATGTTTACAAGGCAAAACCGCTAACATATAAAAAGAAATAAAGAGGAGTATTAATTAAACTACTGTTAAGGAATTCCTATAGGGAATTTTCAGATACTATTAATTAATTACCATAACATTTTTAGAATATTACTAAGAGGTGTGTAGTTTCTATATATTTTAAATAGAGTACATTCCAGGATTCGAACACTGGTCTAGCAGGACATGAGTCTGCTGTGCCACCTTTACACTAAAGTACTTTATATGTATATTATACTATTCTTATATTAAGTTTATTTATACAAGGTGATACCCATCTAAAGTAGTCCATCGTAGATTTTATAACCTTGTGTCTTTATTTTATTAAAATAAAGAATTTTTTCTATTATCGCATTTTAAAATCGAAAGACTATAAATAAATTTCCTTATTTGTCCACCTACTAAATTTAACTAGAAATTTAGTAATACAAAAGGGAAATTGGTAGTGGACTACAGAAAGGGGGAAGTCTCATTAGTGACGCAGTTTAGTAAAAATATTTTTCTAATTCTAATTGTAATTCCTGGTTATTTTCAGTACAAATTTATTCATAGAAAAAATATAGTTAGTTACCTGTTCAGGTTAGTTACTTTCCTAAGCAGCAGAATATAGTAGTCCTGATGTTGAGGCATGAACAGAATCAAGAATGATATTAGGGAAGATTCCAAATACCACAGCAACAAATAGAAGAGGTAGTAGAAGCATAAACTCTCGTCGAGTAAGATCTGTAGTGTAGTTTAGGTATTTGCTCCATGATCCAAAGGCAATTCGGTTGTATAGCCAGATAGAGTAAGCAGCACTTAGAACAATACCTGTACTTCCTAGTACAGCAAATACTGGGTTTCGTTGGAAGGCACCAGCTAGACATAGGAATTCACCAGCCCAATTAGCACTTAGAGGTACAGCAGCATTAAAGATTGTAAATACAAAGAACATAATTGAGAATAGTGGCATGTAAGCAGTCATACCTCGGTAGTATCGAATAGTTCGTGTATGGTATCGATCATATAGAACTCCACCTACTAGAATAAATAGCGCAGGACTAACAACTCCATGGGCAATACTTAGTAGTAGAGCTCCATCAATACCTTGGATTGTATTACTAAATAGACCTAGTACTACAACAGCCATATGACCAATTGAAGAATAAGCAACTAGGGCTTTGAAATCTGTTTGTCGTAGTGTAGCTAGTGAAGCATAAATTAGAGTAATTACTGCAATAGTTTGAACTAGTGGAGAGAAGTATGATGTAGCATCTGGTAGGAATTGAATTAGAATTCGCATGTATCCGTATGTAGCTAGTTTTAGGATAAGTCCAGCTAGAATAACACTACCAGCTAGAGGTGCTTCAGCATGAGCTCGAGGTAGCCAAACATGGAATGGTAGTAGTGGTGTTTTAATAGCCATACTAATAAATACTGCTAGCCATAGTAGTTTTTGTGATTCTAGGTTAATTTCTGATAGTGACACCACTTGGAAATCTGTAGAACCTACGTTATAGTAAATTACTAGGAAAGCTAGTAGCATAAATAGTGAACCAAATAGTGTATAAAGGAATAGTAGGAAAGCAGCTCGTACCCGTGTTGCACTACCACCCCAAATTCCAACAATTAGGAATAGAGGAATTAGTACACTTTCAAAGAATACATAGAATAGTAGAATATCTAGAACAACAAATACAGCGATTAGTAGTGTTTCTAGTACTAGGAAACACATTAGAAAGTATTTAAGTTGTTCTTTAATATTATCCCAATTACTTAGAATACAGATTGGTGTAATAAATGTTGTTAGTAGAACAAAGTAAAGTGAAATACCATCTACTCCAATGTGTAGGTGACAAAAATTAACTTGGTTAAATTCTTGTGTAAATTGGTACTCACTAGTACTTGAATCAAATTCACCCCATAGCACAATACTTAGAACAAAATTAATTAGTGATGTTCCTAGTGCTAGACGTTTCATTTGTGATTCTGATTGTGGTGTGTTTCCTTGCATTGGTGCCAGCATTAGAGCACCTACTAGAGGAATAATTAGTAGTAGTGTTAGCATTTTTAGAAATTCGATTTATTGATGTCCTTCTTCTGTTTAGTTAATTAAACAGGAGCGCCACAGGCACTCTCCTTATCTCTTTTATTATTTTCTGCTCTAATTAGATAACAGTACGTTCTATTTAATTCATAATTCTAATTCTATTTCTTATATAGTAATTTCCATTTTCTAACTACAATGGGCAAAGCCATTTATAAAAAATGTTTTTTGTTAAATATAGTAATATAATAAAAGCATAAGTATTACCTATATAAAAAGGATACTATATATATCTTTCTATAACTGTTATTCTATTCATAGTCGTTTTTAAAATATATATAGGGATAGGTCTCTTAGTTTAAAGGTAAAACAGTAGATCTTCATTTTACTAATAGGAGTTCGATTCTCCTAGAGATCAGTATATTTGGATCTAGAAAAGAAACAGCATACTAACTTGAATATCCTTAAAAAGGCTATATTAACTAGTGCTTACTATCTAGAAAATAGATTGCTTTTTCCTTTGAAAAATAAGGTGCTAGAAAAAATAGACCCATTCTTTTTATTTATAAACAAACAAAATGTCGACTTAGTTTAGTGGTA
>NXFQ01000005.1:600000-792058 GCA_003004685.1 Pseudozyma sp. F8B2
GTACCCGCGTTGACCCGACGTAACGCTGCAGCTTCCTCCTGAACTGCCGAGACGAACGAACCGGAGGAAGGCACAAGCCACAGTGCAAGACCTGAAAAGATGTCCGACGAGTGAGACGTCATCGTCAGTTGATCAAAATAGACTTGGTAGAAACAAGAAGGAGGGGGGAGAGGAGAGCGGGGCGAGGAACGTTACCCATGAGGAGCAGCAAAACAATCGCAGTCAAGGTCGGGATGTGAGAATGCTACCCAAGGGTCCATGCGTCGCGAGCTGCTGGAAAGGTCGTTACGTTGTGTGACTGGTGCGAGTTCGAGTTTCTTTTTGGGAATAGCGTTGTTGCGACCTCACATTCAACAAAAAGCCACGCCGAACGAGGAACAGCTTCCTGCGCCGATATGCACTGCCAATCCACTTCACACCTTGATTCGCAAACGAAGAGCTCATACACAACCGTACACTAAGGTTACAAGCCACGGCAACTTAGAAATCGCAACAAAGATGATAGCATAGCATGACATTACACAAAGGCGCAAACACCTTCCACCACCTTACTTCATGATCTTGCCATCGGCGAAAGCCTTTCCGCCAACGGTAGCCTCCCAAGCCATCATGTCCTCAAAGAACTTCTTGTCCTCGGCCTTGCTCAGGTCCAAAGGAGTGATGTCGTACGAGTCGACATCGGGGGCAACCTCGAGCACGGTCTTAGGGTCCTTGCCACGGCAGATCATGACACCCGAGATGGCGTTGGCGTTGTTCTCACCGAACACACCGAGGGTACCCATGGTGTACTTGCGCGAGGCCTCGAGACGGGCGAAGAAGCCGCCGATGAGGTTGTTCGACTGGAAGACGGCCTGCAGCTCGTCGTTGTACTTGTAGTCGAGCTTGACGATCGAGTAGCCTTCGGCGTCGAAGTTCTTGAAGAACCAGGGGAGGGCGGTCTCGCGCGTCTCCTCGTTCGAGTAGGTTCGCTTCCACTCGTCGAGGTTGAACGACGACTTGGGCAGGTCGTCCAAGGGGTTCTTGGGCTTGGGCGCGGGCTTGGGCTCGTCGTCGTCGTCGTCCTTGGGTGCGGGTGCGGCCTTGGGCTTCTCAGCCTTGGGAGCGGGGGCAGCCTTGGGCTTCTCTTCCTTCTTGGGGGCAACAAACTTGATGTTGTCCTCGGCAAGAGTGTAGGCGGAGAAGGCCTTCAGGGCGGTGGGCTGCTTGGTGACGGTGGTGAAGTATCGCACCGTGTTGGGGTACTTGGAGCGGAAGTTGACACCGGCGAGACGGCCGAAGACCATGCCAAGGTCGGAGGCGAGGGTCAAATCGGCAAGGGTGACACGGTGACCGACGAGGAAGGTCTTCTTCTTGAGCTCGGCCTCGACGAAGGTGAAGGAGCGGTCGAGGACTTCCCAGAGACGCTGCTCGGCAGCCTTGTTGTAGGGAATGATGTTGAGGCAGAGGAGCATGAGCTGGATACCAGGGTTGAGAATCTCCTCGTCAGCGAACGAGATCCACTGTTCCACGAGGGCGGCCGACTTGGCGTCAGTGCCGAGGAGCTTGGAGTTGTCGGAGAGGCCAGCGACTGTGATTGACCATAGCAACGGTGCAAATGTGTAGAAGCAATGCGATAGATTTAGAGTCAGTTTGCGAATCCTAGCAACGAGCTACTTCAGTCTTTGCTTTGCCTGCTATGTCTGTCTAATGGATTTTCCATGCGTACGTTGCAGCTAGCGAGGGCCAGTTCGCTGCGAATGGATCAGGGCATTATGCTGAAAAAAATATCCTCGACATGGAAGATTCGGACAGGGATAACTGTAAAGATAAATCTCATCATTGTAGGCTGGGGGAAAGAGGCGAAATGTCGAGCAAAAAGCTGAACGAAACTCCACTTCGCTGGTCTCGTAACCGAAAGAGACGACCATCCGATGGAGCAGAATGTCGGATGAAGAGACAGAGCAGGCAAAGCAGGGACTGCAGAAACCAAGTCAGGAATAAAACGTACCGTAACGAGCGATGGCTTTGCCCTCAATGAGGCTGAAACCGTCGGTGCCCTTGAAGGCGGGAATCTTGCCGTAGGGGAAGAGGGCGAGGTACTCGGGCTTCTTGGTGTCGCCCTTCGAGGTCTGGGTCTCGACAATCTCGACCTCGGCGCCATTGTAGGCAGCGGCGGCGATGACGCGGCTGACCTTGGGGTGGACGGCGTAGCCGTAGATCTGACCGATAGGAGCCATTTTGTGTGGTATGTTCGGGATGAAAAGAGGGGTGTTTGACGGATACGGGAGGGGTATGTGGTGTAGAAAGAAGCGTACCTGCTACCCAGATGACTTTTCTGAGTGTGTTCAACGTGGCCTCGATCCAGTCACCGGCGCACTGTGATTCCAGGAAGATTTTTTTTTCTGTCTCTACAGTAACGCGCGGTGGGAAGAAGAACCGTGCGGTGGCAAGGCCTGGGAAATCGATCCAACACCAACATCAAAGAAAAATCGAATCTGGAAGAAGAAGCGCAATTCGAGTTGGTCTCTGACACGAGTGCAAAATTCCAGTACGGCCACGGCAGACACGGCGAACAAGCGGGACCATTTTCTGGCAAATCCTCGTTGATGCTCAAGCAGCTCTAACACAAATGTATTTCATCGAGAGCGTTCGGACTGACCCTTCAAAGTCTCTGGCTGCATCATGACACTCGCTGTTGCACACACACTCTAGACGCAGGAGATCAATCTAGCATCTTCAACTTATGGAACAATTATGAATAGATTTCGATGCAACGTTGAGCAGTGGCAAGCTGAAACACCATGAGCGGCCGCTCACGTTGCTACATGCCGGCAATGCTCAAGAGACAAAACAGTGCGTGGCAGCTCAAAGCTCCTCGTGGTGAGGTGCCTCCTTGGCGGGCGTAGCCTGCTCGGTCTCGTTGATGGGGTCGAGGTCCACCGAGACCTTGTGCTTGCCATTGAGGGCGATAAAGTCGACAAAGCCCTCGAGCGAGCGGTCGCCGGTGAACTCGATCCAGTCCTTGCTGCCAGCTGCCTGGAACTTGATGGTGGGGAACGACTGAACCTGGAAGCCAGCCGTGGGAGGAATGTCGTTGGCAGTGGCGTCCATCTTGGCGATCAGAACCTTGTCCTTGTGGGCCTTGTACTTCTCACCCAGAGTGTCGTACGTGGGAGCGAGCTTCTTGCAGTGACCGCACCAGGGAGCGTAGAACTCGACCAGCTTGTCCTTGCTGTCATCACCAATGACGGCGTCAAATTCGTCGGCGACGAGCACGTGCACCGGGCCGTCCTGGTCCTTGGGGATGGGCTCCGACTTGACCGAGGGCTTGAGCGCACCAGCGGTGTACTGCTTCACAAAGTCGGTCACCTTGCCGACCAGGTCGCCGGAGAGGTCCTCGAGCGGGAACTTGAGGTTCTGCTCAATGTCCTGCACGGCGAAAGCGGGCCAGTCCTCGCCCTGGATGTTGAGCGATTTGGCGTGCTGCGAGTACTTGACACCGTCGATCCACACAAAGTTGAGCTTGCCCTTGTTGGCCTTGGCCAGCGTCTTGAGCGAGTCAACGTGGCTCTTGAGGTCCTTGGACTCCGGGTCAGCAAACAGGTAGGCGAGCGGCAGACCAGACTCGGCGTAGCTCATGAAGTTCTCGGCGTTGAGCTCGTCGATCAGAGGGATCGACTCGCCCTTGATAAACTTGGTCAGGGTCTCCTCGTTGAACGTCTTGCCGTCGAACTTGACCTCGGGCTCGTCGAACTGGCGGTACACAACAAAGGCGGGAGCGGTGATGCCAGCCTCCTTGGCGACGGCAGCGTCGTTGACAACACCGAACAGGTAGTTATCGCGCAGGCTGTCGGCGACAGCGGTGACAGCGTCGAACGAGGTCTTGTCCGTAGCGTCCAGGTAGGCGATGGCGACGACACGGTCCTTGCCCTTGAAGTCGGCATACGTGTCGGCGGTCAGCTCGGAGAGGGCAGGGAGAGCCTGCTTCTTCATGTACGAGACGATGCCATCGGCTTTTCGGTTGCCGTTGTAGTCCGAGGACGAACCTGTGCGGAAGATCTTGAGCGTGGGGAAGCCCTCGACGCCGTGCTCGGCGCACAGCTCGTTCTCCTCAGTGCAGTCGACCTTGGCGAGCTTGATCTTGTCGGCAAGCAGCTCAGTGGAAGCCTTCTCGTACTCGGGAGCGAGCGCCTTGCAGTGTCCGCACCACGGAGCGTAGAACTCGACGAGCATCAAAGGCTGTGATGGCAACAAAGCCAAAAGGCAAGAGCTAAGTCAGCGAATCATGCTTCACGAAGCAACCATTACAGCGTCAACATAGAGCCGACTAGGAGACTTACCTCATTCGCTACGTTTTCGGTAAAGTTGCCCTTGCCAAGCACGAGGACGTCAGACGACGACGACGACGCCTCAGCAGACATGAGGGTGGCGGCGGTAGCCAGACCAGCCGCGATGGCAGAACGGGAGAATCGCATCCTTGAAGAGACGGAGGGGTCAGAAAGAGAGGTAAGGTGGTGATGGTAGCTGAGCAAGAAGGAGCAAAGGCTGACGCAGGCAACTCAAAGTACGATTGCCCCACCGGAGACAGTCCAACCGTTCGAGCAACGACACGACACACATACACATCAAACCCTGGTGCGACGTTGCAGCAAGTCGCTCCCGGGGAGCAGTGTGTGCCTCCCGTGTCTGAGAAACGGACTTTTGGCAGGACCCCGTGCGTGCGCGGAGCGGAAATGGCCACCCGCCGCGCCACTACTCTCAAGTGTCCAACTCTGCCCCTGCCAAAACTTCAAGAAGAAATTAACTCTGCTTGTGAAGGCTGGCGGGCGACGTGGCACCTAGAAGCGCCAGAGGGCTCGTGCTCTCGTCTCGCAATTTCCAGCTCAGATTCTGATTGCTGTAGAGAGAATTTCCCGGATTTTAGAGCTGTTGTCTCTGGTCTTGCATACCTTCCAGCTCATCGCCCCCGCTTCTGGTGCACAGCATGCCTGAAGCCGCACGAGACACGCAGCACGCGTATGCATCCTGCGTCTGTGTGGCGTACGTACATTCCTGCCAGAAGAGAGACCAACACTCTTCCACTCGTCGATCTCTTGATCGGGCGTTCCTGGGCGCCACACCGGCAAGAAATGTACCGCTGCATCGGTCGAGCTCGCTGTCACTGCGACGGCGGAACGATCGCTGCCAGGTCTTTGTCGAGAGTAAAGTTGGACGTCGAAGACTTTTGTGAAACTGGACCAGGCTGTTAGATTTGTCCTCACTCTCCACCTAGCATCTGAAAAAAAACGCGTTTCGATTGTTAGACCCGACGCCATACGAGTCGGAAGAAAAGAAGATTTTTGGTTGGCGTACAAGATCCGATTGCGATTGTGATTGCAGCCAGCTTTAAAAAAATGTCGCTTCTTCCGATTGGTGCACCCATACTCACTGCGAAGTTGCCAGTTGCTTGTCCTAACTATCCTGACCCGCTACCACCAGTCGCAACACCTACACGATATCATCTGCAACAATGGCGTCCTTTGAATCGTGGCAGTCGCCCCTTTCGGCGAGATACGCCTCCAAGGAGATGTCCGGGCTGTTCTCCAACGCAACCCGCTTCTCCACCTGGCGCCAGCTCTGGCTCAACCTCGCCATCGCCGAGCGCGAGCTCGGCCTCGACATTCCCGAGGAGGCCATCGAGCAGATGAAGGCCAACCTCACCCTTGACGAGCGCCAGATGGCTCTCGCTGCCGAGGAGGAGAAGCGCAGGAGGCACGATGTCATGGCCCACGTCCACACGTTCGGTGTCGTCGCTCCCGCAGCCGCCGGAGTCATCCACCTCGGTGCCACCTCTTGCTACGTCACCGACAACGCCGATCTCATCTTCTTGCGCAACGGTCTCGACCTGCTGCTTCCCAAGCTGGCGCTTGTCATCGAGCGATTGTCCGCTTTCGCCGAAAAGCACAAGGCTTTGCCCACCCTCGGTTTCACCCACATGCAGCCTGCCCAGCTCACCACCGTCGGCAAGCGAGCCACGCTCTGGATCCAGGAGCTTCTCTGGGACTTGCGAAACATCCAACGTGCACGTGACGATCTCGGTTTCCGTGGCGTCAAGGGAACTACCGGTACGCAAGCCTCTTTCCTCGCCCTGTTCGACGGCGACCACGACAAGGTCGAGGCTCTCGACGAGCGTGTCACCGAGCTCTTCGGTTTCCCCTACGCCATGCCCGTCACCGGTCAGACTTACTCGCGCAAGGTCGACGTCGACGTTCTCAACAGTCTCTCCTCCTTCTCCACCTCCGCTCTCAAGATGGCCACCGACATCCGACTCCTCTGCCACCTCAAGGAGGTCGAAGAGCCCTTCGAGAAGGACCAGATCGGATCCTCGGCTATGGCCTACAAACGCAACCCTATGCGATCCGAGCGAGTCTGTGGTCTTGCACGATGGCTCGGCAACGCGGTCAACTCTGCACGCGAGACGGCCGGCTCCCAGTGGATGGAGCGTACGCTCGACGACTCTGCCAACCGTCGCCTCTCCATCCCAGAAGCCTTCCTCACCGCCGACGTCATCCTCACCATCCTCCAAAACATCTCTGAAGGTCTCGTCGTCTACCCCGCCATCATCGCACGTCGAATCCAGAGCGAACTGCCATTCATGGCTACCGAGAACGTCATCATGGCCATGGTTCGTGCCGGTGGAGACCGACAGGAATGCCACGAACGCATCCGTGTCCTGTCACATCAAGCGGCAGCTCAGGTGAAAGAGCATGGTCTGGAAAACGATCTCATCGCTAGGATCAAGGGTGACGATTACTTTGCTCCCATCTTGGGTCAGATGGATCAGCTGTTGGATCCAAAGAGCTTCACGGGTAGAGCAGAGCAGCAGGTGGATAGCTTCTTGGCAAAATGGGTCAAGCCCGCCATCGAGCCCTACCAGAAGGCCATTCAAGGTGCTGGAAAGGCAGAACTGTCTGTGTAAGAATCTGCTTCCCTCGTTGAATATGTATAATACCGATTTCTCAAAAGTCAAGCCATCAATTCCTCAAAAGGGGAAAAGTTTCTCACCGTCGATCTGTGTCAGCGACAAGTGTGAAATTACAACACCCTCGCCTCGTACATCTTGTTGCCCAAAGAGCGTTCAGAACAGCCCAAGCAAATCGTCCTGACCGGAAGCCGCCGTCGGCCTTGCCGATGTGATCGCCGGACTCGCGGGCGAAGGCGTGATGGGCGAGCCGAACGCATTGTTGTTCGCAGGCGTAGCTTTCAACGCCTGCAACGCCTGCACTCCACTCTGCGCACCAGGCTCCTCTGCACCCGGCGCCGCATCGAACAATCCCAAAAGATCGTTCAGACCTCCACCACCGGCACCGCCGGCTACCGACGCTACACCACCGACACCCGCGCCTCCGCTTCCATTCGTCGACATGGTCGGCGTCGAAATGCTCGCGCCCATCATCAAATCATCCAATCCAGCTAGCGTTCCCAACCCGGCACCACTAGATGCGTTGCTCGCGGGGATATCGACATCGTCATCACCAAAGTCCAACAGGTTCTCCGACTTCTGTCCCTGAACCACCGTCGCCAACGCTTTTTCCCTAGTGATATCATCCTCCGCTTCACCGACCTGTCCCTTGACGCCATCAGCTCCAATCCTCGCCTTACCGATGAACGTCGCCGCCGGCTTGTGGTACGCACTCGCAAGACTTGAAAGCTCCGACACGAGCTCATCCAGCACTGCTGGCGGCACTGTGGTCAGAGGGATCGAGATGGGCGGTCGTGAAGCCAGGATGACATTTCTCCCCGCAGCCGAGTCGGAGGAGGACAGCAATCGCCAGTAGATGAATGCGCGATCGCGCAGATCTGGCGAGTCGCACTCCTTGGTCGCCTTCTCCAAGACCTGCTGTACGATCTGCTGCGCTAGACTGCTGTCCGGTTTCTTGAGGAAGGCTTTGACGATGGCGGTGAGCGTCTGGAACTGCACCTGGTACGGCTCTTCGGTGAACGAGTCGAGGAAATGCGCAAGCAAGTCTTCGGCGTTGGAGATCTTGTCTGCGTACTCGCCGAGGATCCAGATGAGCGAACCTTTAGCCTCGGGTTCGTCGAGCTCTTCGAGGTTCGAACACAGCGTCGGGATGATTCCTTCGTAGTTGTGCGGGTACTTTCGGAAGATGTCCTTGATGACCACGACGGCTTCTTGCACGACATAGCTCACCTTGGTGGCGATGAGGTCAAGCAGTACGTGGACACACCTCTCTGCAGCAGCATCGATCTTGATGGCGCACTGGCCGATGGCGCGAATCGCCCTTCGCACGAAGTCGACATCCACCTCGGAAGCGTACTCTTTGAGCTCGGAGAGGAGCATGTCGACGTTGCGCTCGTTGGCGAGCTTGATCATGATCTCGACCTTCTCGAGCTTGACGTAGGATGGGTCGTTGTACTTGCAAAAGAAGACGCGGAGCTCATTCTGCAAGATGTCGGGTCGCTTTTGGAGGACAAGGTTGATGTTGCGGAGAGCGACCCATTGCACTTCGGGAGCTGACGAGATGAGAGTGACCAAGGGAGGCGCCATCTTGCGTACGAGCTGCTTGATGAGTTCGTCGTTGTTGCGCACTTTGGTCATGTGGATGAGGATGACCTTGACGGCGCCGAGGACGACGCTGCCGTTTGCGTGTTGGAACTGAGGCATGACGCGCTCGCAGATGTGTTCTGCTTGCTTTTCGTCTCGAGCTCGATAGCGGGCGAGCGAGTTGAGGATGGCGATGCGACCCCATTCGGTGCATTCGTTGAGCGCGATGAGCAGTTTGGTGAGTACCTCCGAGTCGATGACAAAGACGGCCGACTGACCTGATGGGTCGGTCTCGAGCGCAGTCTGGTGAATGTCTGTGAGTGCGGTCACGGCGTTGGCCACGACCATCGGGTTGCTGTCGCCGACCATGTCCTTGAGCATGCCCACGAAGCCTCGATCCAATGCGAGCTCGGGCTTGAGGTCGTAGAGCTTGGCGACGCAGATGGCGGCGGTCTTGCGCACGTATGGGTTTTCGTCGCGCAACGACTTTTCGAGTGGGTCCGAGAGGTAGTCGATGATCTTTTCTGCGCGCAAGCAGCCCATGGTACGGATCGCGAGAGCTCGAATGAGCGGATTTGGGTCTTCCGAGTCCTTGACAAAGGTGTTGACGGCAAGGATGACGAGCTCGGGCTGTGTCTTAGCATAGTTCATCAGGTAGAGATAGACGAGCTTCTTCTGTTCGAGATCCTCGGTCTGCATGTTTTTGAGCACATCGGGAAAGAGACCACTGACATCCTTGCCTACGGTCATGTTGGCGATGACACGCTTGATGGCATCCTTTCTGCGATCGCGATACTCGGAGTTGAGGTCGGCACGCAACTCAAAGTTCTCGCCCTTTCGGGGAGCATTGAAGAAGCGAGGTCGGCTCATGATCAGCTGTAGTGACCCACAGTAAGGGCACCCTTAGGCGGAATCAAGCTTGGATGTACCGATCCGCGAGGCGAATTGTCGAAGAGTGGTCGCTCTTCTGACGCTGCTAGCAAGATGTTGCAATTGCTGAGCAGGCGTGCGTACAGGCTGTTGGGGGCGCAAGCTGCCAGCAATGCTGCTGTATGATCCGTCTTGTTCGAGCAGGCGAAACAAGCTAATGGCTTGGCCGAAATGGAAGGTGCCGAAAGTGTGTCGGTAGTTGCGAGACCAAAGTCAAGTTTGTCAGCGTGATCGTGTGTCGAGGTGTGACAAGTAGTGTTGCGGCGGTTGTGATTTCTTCGTGCAGTGGAGCGTGCCCTGTGCTTCTCTGGCTGCTGTTTGTCTCGCGCTCATGAAATTCGCTGCGTCACGCTCCGTCTCGGTGTTGGCTGGCTCAACCGCGAACCGTTCAAACGATCTTACATCTTTCTTAAAAGCGAAAAGGACCCTTTCCAAGAGAGGGCGGAAAAAAAAAGTTTGGGTTAAGTTGAAATATCTCAGCCGAGCTGCATTTCTCAGAAGAAAAATTTGGCATCCAGAGGTTCCGCTCTCTCTACCACCACGCTCATCTCACCGCAGCTGCCCATCATGCCTCGAGCAGTATCTGCAAAGATATCCAGGCAGCATGAGCCATCAGCCGGTCTCAGACCAGGCTCGGCTCGCTCATCGTCCTCCAGCTCCAGCTCGGTCCACGCTTCCAACCAGAACTCGAGCGCCACCACCAAGAACCCCATCTTCAACACGGACAAGTTCGGTCAGCACATCCTCAAGAACCCACTCGTCGCTCAGGGTATCGTTGACAAGGCGAATCTCAAGCCCACCGATATGGTCCTTGAAGTCGGTCCGGGTACGGGCAACTTGACCGTCCGCATCCTCGAAAAGGCTAAGAAGACCACCGTCGTGGAGATGGATCCACGCATGGCTGCCGAGCTTAGCAAGCGTGTTCAAGGAAAGTGAGTAGACCAACGCAACAGCATCTACAGCATCTGCATCAGCACCAGTCTCGCATCGACGTTCGCCAACGGAGGCCTTGTGGCACTCTCTTTCCTCCGACCTTTCATGTGATGAATGAATTCATTTACCATCTTTCGTACGAGCCCGACTTTGCAATCGGACAATGCGGCAATTTTCCAAGATAGCTGATTCCTAGCACCACGACCTCGCAGTGCTATCCCTCGGTCGAGACGGGTCATATGGGTTGATGCACAGATGCTGTCGTGTAAACGTTTTGATCGACTAGACACTGACTCAAACCTCCACGCTCCTATGAAATTGTCCTGCCCATTCAGACCGGAACAACGCAAGCTCGACATCATGCTCGGCGACTTCTGCAAGACGGATCTCCCCTACTTTGACGTCTGCATCTCCAACACTCCCTACCAGATCTCTTCGCCGCTCGTCTTCAAACTCCTCTCGCATCGTCCGCTGTTCCGATGTGCCATTCTCATGTTTCAACGGGAGTTTGCGCTCCGACTCGTCGCACGACCCGGCGATAACCTCTGGTGTCGACTCTCCGCCAACGTGCAACTCTACTCGAAAGTAGATCACATCATGAAAGTCTCGCGCAACTCGTTCCGACCACCTCCGCAGGTCGAGTCTAGCGTAGTGCGCATTACGCCGCTCAACCCACCCCCCGCCATCCCATTTGAAGAATTCGACGGTCTGACTCGCATCGTCTTCTCCAGGCGGAACAAGACGGTCAGAGCCAGTTTCTTCGACGCAAGAGGTGTGATCGATATGCTCGAGTCCAACTACAAGACCTACTGCGCGGTGAAGGAGATCATGCCGGAGGAAGGGAGCTTTGCGGAGATGGTCAAGCAGGTGTTGGTGGATACCGGGTGTGCCGAGGATAGAGCGGCAAAGATGGACATTGACGATCTGCTCAAGTTGCTAGCTGCTTTCCATGAGAAGGGCATTCACTTTTCGTAGTTGGCGTTGCGGTCATTGTCGCCTTTTCTCGCGCATCAGCGTATCTTTATACCCCTTTTCACATTTCTTGTACTTGTATCGTTCGCAACTATCTCGCAAGCATCATTCGTCTGTCTCCTCTACTTGATCACAGCCCTGTCGTGCCCATAGAGACGTGTATAAATTGCGAGACGAACGTGTTACAAATACACTTTTTTTCGAGACGGGATGGCGGTACTGAGGACATCTTCCACCGCTCTTGAAGCCATCTGAAGTCGAAGCTCCTCTGACTAGAGGAAGTACTGACTGTTCAGTGTGACTGTTCTAGTTTGATCCGGTACGGCGTCAAAGATTTTGAAGTTGGACTGTGTTGCTTCCCATGGCTTACCTGCTCCCGATCTCGTCCCTTCCGCCCCGTCTGTCTTCGTCGCATCTGGATCGTCGTCCTTCTCGCCGTTGCCGACAAGCGCAGAGGACGAGTTCTTGCTTTCGTACGCGATCAGATCATCTACTGCAAAGATACTCGCCACGTTTCCGCATCGGTAACAGTAGTTGGGCGCCGACCATACCGTCACGATGTTGTTGTCGTGCATCAACTTGTATCCTTCCTGCACCAACTGATGCGCCCTCGCTATGAGACTCAACCCATTC
Source organism: Pseudozyma sp. F8B2 (assembly GCA_003004685.1). Lineage (NCBI taxonomy): Eukaryota > Fungi > Basidiomycota > Ustilaginomycetes > Ustilaginales > Ustilaginaceae > Pseudozyma > Pseudozyma sp. F8B2. The sequence goes on from NXFQ01000005.1 coordinate 611,993, forward strand.
ACGTGGTTGAACTCCTTTGTCACTGCACCACCGAACAGCCATCCTGCACCGCGCGGTGAAACTCGCCACGTATCGATGTCGTCCGGATCACTCCACATGAGATCGCAAAAGGCTCCTTCGTGAGGCACTTCCTGCGCTCGTGCAATGATACGAATCTGATCGAGCGTTCGAACGTCTGGGCTAAGACCACCGTGGACGCAGAGAACACGGCCGTCGATGATGGCTGCTAGGTTGAGGTAGTCAAACACTTGACAGCAGGACTTCCATACGTTGGCATTGCCGTACTTGCGCTGACATTCGTCGTAGAAGCCGTAGACTTGGGTGATTTGGCGTGATTCGTGGTTGCCGCGGAGAAGGGTGACTCGAGAAGGATGTCGTGCTTTGAGCGCCATCAATAGTGAGAACGTCTCCAAGCTGAAGTATCCTCTGTCCACAAAGTCGCCCTGTCGTGTTCCACATGAGACGTGAATGATGCGAGAAGCTGATCAGCAAGGCAATCTTAGATGAACCGACCAAGTTTTTGAAGACGAATCGACTTACCATGAAGACGTAGGACGTATCCGGCGCCTCTCCACCGACTCTAAAAAGCTCGAGCAAGTCCCAGAACTGGCCGTGAATGTCTCCGCACACTGTGACAGGACTTGATACTGGCTGGATGTTGCTCTCCTCCATGAGAATGCCTCGAACCATCTCGCAGAGAGCCTTGATATCCGGCTCTGGCAGGTACTTGCATTGTCGAAGCTGCTCTATCCATGTATCTGGATTGCCGACCGTCATGTTGAGTGTGGCTCGAAGCGAGCAGTCTGATGCCCAGCTTCTGGTCGGTCCGAACGATGCAGATCGCTAGGTTGTTATGAGTACGGTCGTGAGATAGCTGAAATCAACGTCAAAATGAGGTTCCAGCTGCGTGCCTGGGTCGATGGGTCGATGGAATCCTTCAGCAAGCGGCGTCTCGTATCGGATCTGCTGTAGGCTCGCTGATGAAGCGTTTAGAATGAAGGAGTTGTTGCTTTCGATGGGCACCGTTGGGTCCAAGGTTGCGAGTGTCGGGACTGTTTGAAGATGATAGTGCTAGACGGTCTGTGACAACAGAGGATAAAGAGGAGAGGTTGCTAGCAGTATGATGCAATGCGGCCAATGCAGATCATCGAAGTGCAACCTTGTTCCCTCGAACTCTTCTGACAGCAAGAGCCGTGTGATGTGTGTGTGTGTGTGAACTGACGCTGAGACCCTATTCTTTTTTGCCGGAGCGAACAGCAGAGGGCCTCTCTCCAAAGTGACGACTGCGCGTCTGGCCAGCCTTTGGCTAATCGGAATGGCCGTAGCCAGCTCATCGGCAGATTCGCCTTCTGTTTGGGAGATGCGGAACCCGGCAATCTAAGTTTGGCGCAGCTAAAAATTCCCTAGCCCACCAGCACAGAGAGAGAGCTTGCAAGAAAAAGGTGAATTGATGAAAAGTTGACCGTAACACGACTTTTCTTCTTGAGCCCATTCAGCATCATCATTCCGTCTCTTACCTTCACCTTTTGTCGCTTCCTCTTCCTGCTGGCTTGACGCATCGACCCGACGATTGCGATAGCCCAAACCACGTGCCGGCCGATCCGAATCTGTCTCGCAGCAGCTCCGAGACCTTCGGCTGTTCCGTCGAAGAGCACACCTCCACTCCGACTGCCTGCAACCCTCGACACAGTCAGATTCACCTGTGCGGACTTAGCATCTACGAGAAAGTCGAGGCGGAAAGTGCAGCGCTGGAGGTGACGAAAGCAAAGGGCGGGCAGTTTTTTGGGCGTCATCGTAGCTGGTGTTGACCAGAAATAGACAACAACCTCTCCAACACTCGGCTCACGAGGTGCGGAGCCCGGCACTGGCAGCAACAATGGTGCTTCCCTCCAGCATCGCCGAGATGGCACAAGCAGCTGGTCATCTGCCACACATGGCCTCTGATGATCCCATCGCAGCGCTCAAAGCCGCCAACTACAAGGGCAAGGGCCTGATGGACCCTATCAAAGCTGTCGAGGACAAGTGGGAGCTCGTTCCCGCTTTCCTGCAGGTAAAGGGTCTCGTCAAGCAGCACATTGATTCCTACAACTACTTTGTCGACCACGATCTCAAGAACATCATCAAAGCAAACGAAAAGATCACATCGGATATTGATCCAAAATTCTACCTCAAGTACACCGATATCACCGTAGGAGAGCCACGCAGATACGACGGCGACGCAGTGCAACGGCCCATCACGCCACACGAATGTCGACTTCGAGACATCACCTACTCGGCACACATCTTCGTCAACATCGAGTACACTCGGGGAGGCAAAATCATTCGTCGCAAGAATGTTGCCATCGGGCGCATCCCTGTCATGCTTCGCAGCAACAAGTGTGTCCTTGCGAACAAGTCGGAAAAGGAGCTCGCAAAGATGAGCGAGTGTCCCTTGGATCCAGGTGGATACTTTGTCGTCAAGGGCACAGAAAAGGTCATCCTCGTTCAAGAACAGCTCAGCAAGAACAGAATCATCGTCGAGGCCGACACCAAGAAGGGAACCGTATCAGCGTCCGTCACCTCATCGACCCACGAGCGCAAGTCCAAGTCCTACGTCCTCACCAAACATGGCAAGATCTACCTTAAGCACAACTCACTCCACGAAGACATTCCAATCGCCATCGCCTTCAAAGCCATGGGCATCCAAGCCGATCGCGAGATCCTGCAGCTCGTCGCAGGCCACGACGACGTCCACAAGGAGCTCTTCGCTATCAACCTCGAAGAGGCTGCTCGTCTGGGCATCTACACTCGCAAACAAGCTCTCGACTACGTCGGCTCCCGGGCCAAGGCGTCACGCAAGCCGCTCTCGATGCGACGTCCCCTCTCAGAAGAAGCTCTAGACGTCTTGGCTACCGTCATCATGGCTCACGTACCCGTCGAAAGGCTCAATTTCCGTCCAAAGGCCATCTATATCGCCTCCATGGTGCGCAGAGTGCTCATGGCCATGCATGACGAGAAGAAGGTCGACGACCGTGACTATGTCGGAAATAAGAGGCTCGAGCTGGCCGGTCAGCTGCTGGCGCTTCTGTTTGAGGACCTCTTCAAGAAGTTCAACTCGGACCTCAAGATCAACATCGACAAGGTGCTCAAGAAGCCAAACCGTACCGTGGAGTTCGATGCGTTCAACCAGTTCAGTTTCAACGGCGACTACATCACATCGGGTTTCGTGCGCGCCATCTCCACGGGCAACTGGAGCTTGAAGCGTTTCAAGATGGAGCGTGCCGGTGTCACCCACGTGCTCAGCCGTCTTTCGTTCATCGCCGCTTTGGGCATGATGACCAGGATCAGCTCACAATTCGAAAAGACCAGAAAGGTATCGGGCCCACGTGCTTTGCAGCCATCGCAGTGGGGCATGCTGTGCCCTTCCGATACCCCGGAAGGTGAGGCCTGCGGTCTCGTCAAGAATCTGGCACTCACAACCCATATCACCACCGACGTCGAAGAGGCACCCATTGCCCGCATCTCTTTCATCCTCGGCGTCGAAGATATCCACCTCTTGACCGGCGCCGAACTCTACCGTCCTGATTCGTACGTCGTCTTCCTCAACGGTAATGTCCTCGGCGTTACGCGTTTCCCGCAGCGCTTTGTGCTCCACTTCCGCCGTCTCCGTCGCGCAGGGCGCATCTCCGAGTTCGTCTCGATTTACACCAACCACCACCATCAGACCGTCTACATCGCCTCGGACGGCGGTCGCATCTGTCGTCCGCTCATCATCGTCGACCCAGTCACAGGCCAACCCCGTGTCACCGAATCCCACATGCACCAGCTCAAATCTGGCGCCCGTCGCTTCGATGATTTCCTCCACAACGGCCTGATTGAATACGTCGACGTAAACGAGGAAAATGACGCGCATATTGCACTCTATGAACGCGAAATAAAACCATCCATCACCACACATCTCGAGATCGAACCATTCACCATCCTTGGGGCCGTCGCTGGCCTCATTCCATACCCACATCACAACCAATCGCCACGCAACACTTAGTGAGCCAGGCTTCCCACGTTCCCCCTTGTTCTTTTGGATCGATTACTGACCCCTTTCAACCCGTTTCTGCGTATACAGCCAATGCCTGACCGTCGATCACGACGTCCTGACGAAGAAGGGCTGGAAGAAGATCGCTGCGGTCACGGTGGAGGACGAGGTTATGACGTACGACACCGCCACATGCCAGCAGGTGTGGCAGCGGCCTACGGCGGTGCACCGGTACAGGCACGACGCCAACGACCTGTACCGCGTGTACAGCAACGGCATGGACGCCGTATGCACGCCTGACCACCGCTGGTACGTCAATTCGCTCGACGAGCCTCGCAGGTTGCGCGCCCTTTTCACCCGCGACATTGAGGTGAATCGCGGTCTGGAGCCCTACCGGGACCGCGATGGCCGCAGCAAAGGCCAGTGGGACCGCAAGTCGAACACGACGACGCATCGCAACCATCGCGTGCCTGCAGTCGGCACGAACCCCAACGCCCCCTACATGTGGCCGGGTTTCGAGCTGCTGCACGTCAACGGCTTCCTCGACAGCGAGCAGAATCGTATCGACTGGTGTCGCTTTGTTGGTTTCGTGATGGGTGACGGCGGTGTCAGCAACGACAAGGCAACGCGTCATTCGGGTGGCAGCGTCTTGATCTTCCAGTCGACGGCCAAGCCTAAGGGCGTCCAGTACATCACTGGTGTGCTGGACCGTCTGTCAGAGGCTTTGCCGTGGTTCTCGTACGAGGCAAGGCAGAGGAGCGCTCAGCCGCTGCCTTCTGAACGTCGTACTGCCGTTGCTGCCATGGCCGAGGCAGAGCTGGCGGGCGAGGGATCGATCTTCGAGGAAGGGGAGGACGGCGACGACACTGCTGCGACTGGGGCGGCCGTGACTGGCGAGACCTCGGCTGTTGGCGCCTCTGCCACCGCTGCTGCTGCACCTGCTGCCGCTGCCATCGCAACCGCATCGCCTGCGGTTGCAACCGCTGCCCCTGCTGCTGGCCGTCGTCGTGCACCCCTTGGCGAGACCCCGGCGCCTGCCCAACCGACAGTAAGCGGCAGCCAGCGCTCTTATGCGTCTGTCGCCGCTGCCCCAAGGCCTGCCAAACGCTCTCTTGGTGGGTCTTCAGGCCGTGCGTCCACCTCTGCCGTCGAGACAGCTGCCTCTGCCGCCGCTGCCTCTGCTATCGCTGCTGCCGCTGTTGCTGCCCCTGCCATCGCTGCCGCCACTGTCGCTGCCGCCCCTGCCATCGTTGGTCCAGCCGTCGCTGCCGCTGCTGTTGCTGCCGCCCCGGCCACCGCTGTCCATGCCACCGCTGCCTCTGCAATTGCGACCGTCCTCCCTCCGGTTGCAACCGCTCCCCCTGCCGTCGCCATCGCTGCTCCTGCCGTCGCTGCCGCCGCTGTTGCTGCCGCCCCTGCCACCGCTGCTCCTGCCGTCGCTGCTGCTGCTGCTGCTGCTGCTGCCCAAGCACGCTACAGCGGCCGTGGACGGGCCACCCCACGCCAAGCTCGAGTCCTGGATCCGAACCGACAGCCTCGGCAGCCCCGCACAGAGGTTGCTGCCGTTGTTGTGTTCACGATCAGGTCTGACGAGCTACGCCAGTTCTTCGTGCCAATGGTGCGTGGCCCGCAGCGCTTTGATCCGTTCAGCGATGACGAGAGCCGTACCTTCGACGCCACCTATCACCGTCGCATTGAAGGCACGTCTGAGGACAGGCCTCTGCCGACGCCTGTCCAGCAGAACGCCTTTGGCAACGTGCCTGCGCAGCCTACCATCCTCGGCCATTGGATGTACCTGCGCCGCTGGTACGGTCCTTGGATCTTCGACCTCGATGCTGTCTCTGCCCGCGCCATCCTCGAAGGCCATGCCGCAGCTGATGGTGCTTGGGCGGCTCTCGAGTTGTCCTGGAGTGGCACTGGCGGGTCTGGCCGAGGTGGCGGCCCACGCAGGGACCGTCTCAGTACAGAGGCGGTGCGCAACGTCGACTGCTCCAATCCGCCCTTGGCCTCGCGAGGCTATGTCTCGATCTTCTCGTCCTCGCTGCCTATGACCGAGGATCTTGCTGTGCTGGGCCAGATGGCTCAAGGCCGGCCTAGCGTCGCGTTGCATCATGCCAAGGGTGACGCGGTCAACCACTACACCGCCAAGAGCACGTGCTGGCGATTCAATGTGGCGTTTGCGGAATCCGAGCACTGGCTGGGCTTGCCCAAGCCCGAAAAACACGTCAATCCCCGTCATGATGGCTTCGTTTATTGCCTCACGACCCCCAACGACACCTTCCTGGCCCGTCGCTCCATCGAGTGGGCATCCGACGAGGCAAACCTGGTTGTCGAAAGAATTAACCAGCGGCCCTATTTTACCGGTAATTGTGCGATGGGCAAGCAAGGACAGGGAGCTATCGGCTACAACCAACTTGTTCGCATCGATACCCTCCTCTACCTGCTGCTGTATCCTCAGCAGCCCCTCGTCAAGACCAAAACCATCGAACTCATCGGTTACGACAAGCTTCCGGCCGGCAACAACGCCATTATTGGTGTCATGTCCTTCTCTGGCTACGACATTGAAGATGCACTGGTGCTGAACAAAGCATCTCTGGATCGAGGATACGGTCGCAGCCAGACGATGAAGAAATCTTCAACGGTGATTCGCAAGTATCCGAACGGCACGCATGACAGATTGGCGGATGCGCCCGTCGACGACAGTACTGGCAAGCGACAGAAGCGGTACGATATTCTGGAGGCCGACGGCATTGCTGGTGTTGGTGAGAGGGTCGAGCAGGGCGATGTCTATGTCAACAAGCAGACACCCGTCAACGCCAACGACAACTCGTCGGCGGCCATCATGATTGGGGCTTCCAACGCTGCAGCATCGGTGGCGTACAAGTCGGCACCCTTGTCGTACAAACCGCCCGTATCTGGCTACGTCGACCAAGTGCTCATCACTGACACTGACAACGACCAAACGCTAATCAAGGCGCTCATCCGCCAAACGCGGCGACCCGAACTCGGCGACAAGTTCTCCTCTCGACACGGACAGAAGGGTGTGTGTGGTCTGATCGTCAATCAAGAGGATATGCCTTTCAACGACCAAGGTATCACTCCGGACATGATCATGAACCCGCACGGTTTCCCTTCACGTATGACAGTAGGCAAGATGATCGAACTGCTTTCCGGAAAGGCTGGCGTGATCTCCGGAACTCTTCAGTATGGAACGGCATTTGGCGGTTCGAAAGTCGAAGACATGTCGAAGATCCTCGTCGAGAACGGCTATAACTACGGTGGCAAGGAAACGCTCACATCGGGTATCACCGGTGAACCACTCGAGTGTTACGTCTACTTCGGACCCATCTACTACCAACGTCTCAAGCACATGGTGCAGGACAAGATGCACGCACGAGCACGTGGACCACGCGCCGTCCTGACACGGCAACCTACCGAAGGTCGATCACGCGACGGCGGTTTGCGATTGGGAGAGATGGAGCGCGACTGTCTGATCGGTTATGGAGCAACGCAGCTGCTGCTAGAAAGACTGATGATCAGTTCGGATGCCTTCACGGTGCACGCCTGTCAGAAGTGCGGATTGATGGGCTACAACGGATTCTGCCCGTACTGCAGCAGCAGCAAGCACGTGGTTCAGCTGACCATCCCATACGGCACCAAGCTGATGTTGCAGGAGCTGATGGCTATGCAGGTCGTGCCAAGGTTGATTTTGGAGGACGCTGTGTAAGGGCAACGAGTCGCTGTCACATAATCCACTTCTGTCGTCACTTTCATTCACTGCAATCCACAATTGCACACCACAGGAGAGGCAGAGACACGCGACAAGCACTTTGAACTTTGGCGATTGGTCGCTTTCGATTGGCGTGTCATTTGAGAACACCCGACGAATCGGTTTGCAGATTCACGACTCGTCACACGATGCGCCCCGACCTTTTTCGTCGCTCTATTTCCCTCAATCGACAAAGCCGCATTCTCAGCACGCCAGACACACCGTCACTGATCAGAAGCAATTGAAATCGTCGCAATTGCAAACATCACTTGCTCATGTGCGTTCAAAATAAGCCCATTTCTCTGAGGAACCGATCGAACGATAGCTCCGCCATCTTGGGCAACTCCTTGACGGCCTCGACCAGCTCGGGCAAATACGGATGGTCACCTCCCCTGAAGCGCTTAAAGATGTCCAGGTACTTGTGCAGGATAGCTTCGATCGCATAAGATGGCGAGAAAGCTTTATCCAGGGGTACAAGATTGCTCGAGGTAGCCGAGGGGTGATCGGTCGATGTGTCGATCTGCGGAGATTGGTGGTGTTGGCTTCCTCCACCACTGTGCGCCGAGGCGTCCGGTGGAGATGGTCCAAAGTAGGGACCGAACAGCGTAGGGTCGGTCTTGATGGGATCGCCTTCGAAGGGCACGGACATGGCGATGGCGGGGTAGTCTCGACATACGATGACGAGCGTTTGCGCGATATCGTTGAGCTTGCGCGTGAGACCGATGCCGTGTGCTTCCATGGAGCGAAGCGAGAGCGAGTTGCAGACCCGGAGAGTTTCGCGGGCAATGTCGATGGCGTAGTCGATTCGAAGTGGTTCTTCGGTCGCATCGGCGGTGAGGAGCGAGTGAGAGCGACAAGTCATCCACAGCCTGTTGAGCAGCCACTGTCGTGTCACTTCCACGTCGGCTTTCTGCACTTTGCTCTTGTCCCAATCCGACTTGCTACCATGGCCACCGCCAGCCGACGAGTCCTCCATCTTGGTCGAGTGTGCACCGTAGGGATGGTGCCTGCGTCCATCGTACATGTTGTCGCGCCTCGACGGTCCGCTGGGATGCTCTCGGCGGAACGACTCTTTCTCCTTCTGCTCGTCCTCGTCGCTCTCCTTGATAGCGCGGTGCAACTGAACAGCCCTCTTTGCGTCCAGATAGTCACAGCCGGGACCAGGACATTTGCGGTTCCAACAGTCGACAAACTTCTCGTCGACCACATCAAAAAGTCGACTCTGCAGGTTGGGAAAGTCTTGCAGCTGGTAGACGTCGAACTTGCGTCGGATCGAGTCGGTCGCCTTGCGCGGGTTGCCTCTGAAGGTGATCGAAGAGCCAGACTGGATGGCGTAGGCACGTTCGGTGATGGCAAGGAGGAGGTATGCGCGGAGCCGGCGTTCCTGCTCGTCCTTGTCCAGATGCTCGTAGGACGATGTCTCGTGGATGCGCAGCAAGTAACCGAGGGTGACTGCCTCGCGCAGTCGAAACCACGCCGCGTTCTCCTCGCCGAGCCCGAATAGCGTACCAAAGATGAAGAAGGATGCCATGATCGCTTCGAGCGAAGGATGACTACCGAGGAGCGCACTGTTGCGCATCTTGACCGACTCTTCGAGCAGCCGACGGACCCTGCGCTTGCGAGAGGAGCTGTCGACGGGATCGGCCGAGTCGACAGGCTGGCACAGTGCGAAAGCGGAGAGCGCAATGAGCATGGCTCCGAGCTGCGGATCGGTGCGGTGCTCTCCGCGGTCGATCTTGCCAAAGACCCAAGCTCCAGTGAAGACGGGCGTGATGGACTGGAGGCGTTCAAAGAAGATGGCGATGCTTGGTATGAGCACAGAGTCGGACAAAGGATGAGGCTCATTGCTGGCGAGCTCGGCTTCGGAATGAGTGACGGAGCCTGGCGTCGAGGTATTTGCACCGAACATCTGACTGTTTTGACCAAGTACGTCGAGGAAGGTCCTCGCCTGGTTGACGCCGTTGCCGTGAGAATTGTACGAGTTGTCGAAGTTGTTTGTACCACTGGTCGCGCCGTTGATTTGATTTCCCGAGGCATCCACAAGGAACGCTCCTGCATTTATGTCCAACAGAACACTACGTCGACGTTCGCCGCCCTCTTGCGGATTGAGATACGAGTCAGCGAGCGAAGTGCCAAAATCGGGCAGACGAAGGCCTGCGGCCACATCTGGCGCCAGTCCGGAGAGGGAGCCTCCGAGACCCTCAGAGAAGCTCTCGGAGGGGGCAAAGCCATGATTGGAGTTGCCTGGACCATTGGTGCCCTGGCTGGCATTGGAAGGATGGCGCTGAGGAGGCGGCGGATGCGCTGCAGTGGCGTAATGAGGCGGCACCTGTGGATACTGCTGGTGGGGAGGGTAAGTATGTGACGATGAGTGCTGCGGGTATGAAGGGTGCGGATGATTATGGAGGCTGTTGGACGAATGCGCATGGTGCGAGGTAGGAGGGTATTCTTGCTGTGCATATGCGCCGTGCGATGGGTATCGATTGGCAGGGGAGCGCGATGTAGGGCTCGACCAGTGCGTAGAAGGAGATGGCTGCTGTGCTGGCACAGCGGAGTTGGCATGCGCGACAGGGTCGAATCTGCTGTGAGCACCGGCTCCGAAGGAGGTCCTGTTGGCTGCATCACGAGAGTAGAGGCTCGAAGGTAGTGTGGAAGAAGGAGACGCCGCACTCGCAGGCTGTCCCGGTGGACTCATGGCAGAAGGTCCAAGATTTGGTGGTGCATAGTGACGCGGTGAGCGCGCAGAGGGCTGGCCGTGCCCAGGTGGTGGGAGGATGATCCGCGAGCCCGATGGACTCGGTGCCGTTATGGGAGAATGCTCGGTCGGTGGCCTTTGATTGGGTGGGGATGGAGTAAGCTCGGAAGCGGCGGGGTTGTGACCTTTGCGGAGCAAGTCGATGCGTCGGCCTGAAGCCTGTTTGCCTTTGGATGCCTTGATCCAGGTGCAGTTGATATTGAGTCGGATGCAGTTGTCACAGGGATTGTTGTGATTGCATCGGACACGACGATGGTGGCAAGCGTCGCATGCGCGCAGAACCTTCTTTGGCTTGCCCTTGCCATCGTCATCCTCCCTCGAAACATCGCCGCGTTGTGCTTTTGCGTCGTGTTTCGGCATTGTCAGGGAAGCCGCCCACAGTTGCTGCTGAATTGGTGACTACGTCGAAGGCCTTGGCGACGGAGGAGAATCGGCGCAGCCGAACAAGTGAGAAATTGAAGGCAGCACTCCAGCGCAGATGGCGTAGACTCGATCGCAGTTTCCCGTGTGACGTCCGCTAGCAGAGCAGTTGTTCTCGAACTATCAGATGAAGCTGACGGCGACACGACTGCGGGCACAAGATCGGAAATGCCCGAAAGAATGTGAGGCTTACGAACAATCGTCGGTCGGCTGTCGGCGATGTGGTCGGTTGGCGGTCCGAAAAGGTGGCTTGGAATCGTTTCGGCAGCGGAATACGCCGGTCTGATTCGGCTTTGCGCGATAAAGTCACAATGTGTGATGCTGAGGAGGCGGAAGTGCTGCGCGTCAACTTGTATGCCTTGCCTGCCGCTGTGTGGTGGTACCGACGAAACCCCACAGCGAGATGTGTGTTGATGCAGCGGCTACGACGAAGCGCTCACGGGTGAGCTTGTGAAGGTAGGGATCTCCTGGCCGTCTCTTGCAGCTTCGAATGCGAGGGAAGCGGTGATGGTCGGAGAGAAAGGGGGGAAAGGGATGCGAGCTGCGACCGAGATGGGATGGCCTAAGGCGAAGTCAGGGTGCTGCCGACAAAATATCGTGCGGGGGAAGACGCAAGAGCCAGCCGATGTAGGACCGAAGCGGATGCCGAGCCAGCAGCTGAATCGCAACAGCAGAACGGCACAACGGCAGCACTGCGGAATCAATGGCCCAAATTCCGAGAATGAAGTCGCGCTGCGCCAAGCAGGACCTCTCGCGCACAGCTTCTGGTGTTCTGCGCAGCCGCCTCACGTCTTTTGTCGATTTCATATCGCCGATTTCCAGCCATGATTTTCACGATGCGATTTCAATTGGCCAACAGACGCGGTCTCGCACAGTCCGCTTTTCTGCAGAGAGCCAGCGGCTTGTCCGACAAGAAGAACACTTGAAGCTCTCGAATTGCTACCGATGTACGCACGAGCTGGACACTTCGCCCGGCAAGTACAGCCTGGACTATTGGATCAGGATATCGTCGTCCTCCCACCACCTTCTTCTGACATTCGATCGACCCGCAAGATATACACTTAGCAACCACCTAGCACTCACATAGCGCAGGAGGGAGCTTTGTGAATCATCATGCGTGCCTGGCCGACTTCATCAGGTCGGCGCAGCGGCTTGGACCGCACGGCCGCATTCACTTTGCTCGTCTCACTCTTGACGTTGCTATTGGGTGCGCACACGACATCTGCCTTATCAAGAGCAGAGGCAGGCAAGATCGACTGGCACGTCCCTCGTATGGGCGTCCCTCACTCCTCGAACGACTCTGCTACGCCCTACCTCTCGCCCCGCTTCCACCGCATCATCAAGCCTGACGCCGACGCCAAAGACAAAGCTCAGACCGCCATCTTCATTGCCACTGAGTCCAATGCTGTCGGCGCGCTCAATCCAAGAAATGGCGCTATCGTTTGGCGTCAAGTCCTCGAGGGCCACGATCAACTCCTACTCCAGAAGCAGTACGGAGAGGTCGCCCTCGCCATTTCCGGCAACGGTGGCGCCAACGTCCGTCTCTACCACGGCTTCACAGGATTTCTCATCTGGGAATCGGTTCAGCACAGCATTCGGGACGGCTTGATCCCCGAGCCGGGCTTCCCCGCCACCGACGCCGTCTTTTTGACCGACAACGCAAAGAGCGATGTTCCCCCCGACGTCGTCGTGCTCTCCAACGCACGCACCGTCCGTCGCCTCGACGGAGCCTTTGGCGCTGAAGTGTGGAAATGGGAGCCTCAAGATGACATCTCGCGCCGTTCTGTCATCCGTGTCGTGGCCAACAAGGACAGGCTCTATGTTGTCTCGCTTCTGCGCAACACCAACTCGGTTTACAACTCCATCTCGGTCGCCACCCTCTCGGCCCACACGGGCGATCTCATCACCACCCACGAGATCCCATCCGGTCTCAACACGGCTGCTGACGTCGTCATCTTGCCCTGGAACCAGCTGCCAAACTTGCCTCCAACTGCCAATCCGGGCTCCTGGGTCGCCTGGCTGAACAAGGACGGAAGCGTCAGGGCCGCCCCCCTCGACCCGCCTAGCAAGCGATTCGCCCAGCCTCAAGTCATCTACGCCAAGCGTTCCGATTCCGTCTTCACAGGCCTCGTCGATGTCGGTCTCTCCAACAAGGGTCTCTTTGTCGGTCAACGCTCTGACGGGCTTGCAGAGGTGCTCAAGGTCTCGGCAGATGCCAAATTCACTAGCTTCTGGGAGTTCGAAGAGGACGCCTACGATGCCGTCTACGCTGGAACGTACGACCGACAGGGTAATGCCTTCCTCCAGCGAATCTTCTTCTCGCGATCCCAGCATCTGCTCAACTTCCACTTCCTGTGGGCCGATGCCAAAAACGGAGGCGATGGACAAGTCAGCGGATTCTCGTTCCAATGGGATCACGACATGCACGGCAACGTCCATGCTGCCACATTCGAGGCCAGCCAGATCGGACAGTACCAGTTGGCGAGCCGAACTGTGCTCGTCACCTCGAGTGGTTCCGTCCGCATGCTATTGGATGACCAGCACCAGTGGATCCTCGAAGAGGGCCTTACCCAGACAACTCACGCTGCCTTCATCGACCTCCCAGAGAAGAAGCTCACTGCCATCTCTGGCGGGGCTGCCAGCTTGGATCACGAAGGTTTCGTCAACCGTCTCGTTCGCCACGCGCTTTCGCTCAAAGACTTGCCGCAGTACACTGTCGCCTTTGTCAAGCGCTTCGCCACCGGGTCCTATGGTAGCCTTGAGCAACCTGGCACGGCAGACTCGGCAACGGCTGCGGCTGCTGCCAGTTCTGCTTCTGCTGCTGCAACTACGACCATGGTCAAGCAAGGAAACAAGCCAGCCAAAAAGAAGACAGAGCAGGAAAAGAAGCCAACTTCGTTGGCGCCGCGTGTGGCCGACGCCAACACCACCTCGACGCTCTTCCGTGATCCTTTCGGCTTCCGCAAGGTCATCGTGGTCGCCACAGCCAAGGGCAAGCTGTACGCGCTCGACACGATCGCCAAGGACACTGTGGTCTGGGAAAAGTCGCTCATCGGATACGGCGACGGCGAGGGCGAGCCAGAACCTACGGTCAACATTAAGCTGATGCAGACCGTTCGCGAGCTCTCGACCGACGGCAAGAGTCCTCTCTTAGCCATCGTCGCCGAGGTCGAACTCCAGCCTGGGCTCTTCACCACCCGTGTCTTTGAACTCAACCCGCTGACGGGAGAGTTCCTCAACGACACCTCGTCCGGCCAGACCGTCTTCGTCGGTCGATGTCAGGATGCGTTCCTGCTGCCACAGTCGGTCGATGATCCCGTGGAGAAGCAGCAGTCGCTCGGCCTTGTGGATCAGCACAACAACCTCTCTCTGTACCCCGACACGCTTGCGGTGGCTGAACGGTTCGAGCCACTCTCGGACCGCTTCTTCTTCTCGGTGCAGAAGCCTGCCACCTCGGCCACCGCTTCTTCGCGCTTCGTCGGCTATGCCGTTGCAAAAGGCGTGAGCAGCGTTCACAAGTCGCAGCAAATCTGGTCGTGGGCCGTTCCGGCGGGTGAGCAGGTGGTTGAAGTGCTGCACGCTTCGAGCAAGGACGTGATCGCTTCGTTTGGACGCGTGCTGGGCGACCGATCGACGCTCTACAAGTACCTCAACCCTCATGCCTCGCTCGTTGTGACCAAGAGTGAAGCCGTCAACCAGGCGCATCTGTACCTGCTGGACACTGTCACGGGAAGCGTATTGTACGAGCTTCAGCTGGATGAAGTGGATCTGGCGCAGCCGGTGCGCGCGCACCTGGTCGAGAACTGGATCACTGCCACCTATTCGGTTCGCAATGCGGACGAAGGGCTCTCGGCGCACATCGTCACCGTCGAGCTATACGAGCAGCCCGAGAGCACCGAGGATTCGGCCGCCTCCAAGCCAGCCACCCGACGCCTCTCGTCGTCCTGGAGCGGTCTCACGGGCAACTTCAGCAGCTTCACCGGCGGCAGCAGCGGCTCGACCACCCACTCGATCCTACCGCTCGCCTTCATGCACACCTTCCTCTACTCGGGCGGCACCGTCCACGCCCTCGCCACCACCACCACCAAGTTCGGCATCTCGCTCAAAAACCTCCTCCTCGCCACCGACCGGGAAGCCGTCGTCTCCCTCCCCCGCAAACTCCTCGACCCGCGTCGTCCCACCGCCAAACCTACGAAAGCCGAGGCCGAAGAACTCCTCGTGCCTTACACCCCGCTCATCCCCGAAGACCCCAAGTGGATCCTCAACCACATCTACCCCGCCGCCAACATCCGTCACATCACCACCGGTCCCGCACTCCTCGAAAGCACCTCCACCGTCTACGCTTACGGTCTGGATACCTTGGTCACACGTACGAGTCCCAGCGGACAATTCGACGTGCTTCAGGAAAGCTTTAACAAGCCACAGCTGCTACTGACGTTAGTGATCCTGTCGATGGGGATCATGGTGACTAGACCTATGGTCAGGAATAAGAACCTCTCGCTTCGATGGTAGATTGTGGAAGAAGAAATCCATTAAGACCGCTACAAATACAATAAGTTCCACTCCACATCTTCGCATGCTACGCTTTGTCCTGTTGAGCATATCTCTCCTCCAACTCCTGTCTCAACCTCTCGACCTGCTGGGTCGCTTCATCCAACTGAGCGGTGAGATCGCCCATAGCCTGATCCATGAGCAACTTTTCCAAGGTCCACTTTTCGATGTTGCTCGCCTCGTTGTGTTTGAGATCCTGGATGTAGCGAACGGCAGCGTGGATGATGGCGCCCTTGTTGGTGTTTTTGGCGTCGCAGCCGGGGACGATGTGGGAGAGTTGGACGATGCCGTCGTTGATGGCTGATCGACGACGACGTTCTACCTCCTTGTGATTGTCTTTGCGTTGACGATCTAGTTCGGGACCTCTGGAACGTTTGATGCCGCGGTTGGGTGAGTCGCCGTTGGTGGGGGAGTCGTAATCCATCGAGTCCTCTGCATCGTCCTGTTGTGCCGAGTTGGATGCAGCGAGGGAGCCGAGGCTGGCGAGAGCAGCTGCGGTGGCATTGTCTGTGGCAGACTTCACCGCTGCGATAGTGGCAGAGTCCAGATCTTTGGAGTCTTCGTAACCAGGTGGAGGAGGTGCGTCGCCCAGATCTTTGCCCGCCGCCTCCGTACCCAAGTTGGTCCTGTCGTTGCCTGGTGTGCGCTTGAATCCGGAAGCGATGCTCGTCAATGCACTCGCTGCCTGCCCGAGGCCGAGGGGAAGATTGGAGCCTTCTGCAAAGCTCTCGCCGGGAGCAGCCCCGTCGCCGTTGCGTGCTTCGGATGCGCGAGCTGCTGCTACGATGGAAGCGAGCTGCTCCTGGTTGAGACCCGCGAGAATATTAGATACATCGCGCTCGATGTGGTCGCGTTCAGCCGGGTCGGTGCTGGATTCCAGTGCTGCCGCTGCAGCAGCAGCGGCCGCGGCGGAGCCTGCTTCGCCACGAGTGGCAGTGTCTGATGGTGGAGCTGGTGCGGACGACTCGCTTGGAAGTTGCTCGTTGGTCGGAGCTGTATCTGCTGTTGCTGACATGGCGAAGGCCGGTGGATGATGATGTTGTTCAGAGGGTATGATCGCGCCAGAGGGGCGACGGTGTGCCGGCCTGTGATCGAACAGAGATGGCGTCGTTGACACAAGATTCCACGCTACGTTTCAGAAATGCTCCTCAGCTTGTGTTGCATGCACTACTCTTAGATGATGATGATGATCAGCACTGTTCGACGCGTCGATCGGATCCTATGCGGGCTACGGTGGCCAGCGAGCGCCGTGTAAGCAGTAGAGGGTGATGTCGGCTCGATCCAGACGGTGACGAGGGAGGCGGGGAAGTGTTGGACTCGAGAAGATATGCAGGGTGTAGGTGTCGATCTCGTTCTCGCGTTGCGTCGCGTAGAGCGGTGGCTGGGGGCAATATTCGAAAAGCAGGTCACGGGATGATGGTGGCATGGCGAGCAGGTCACGTTTTCCTTTTGGCCTGCTCATCCTTTTTTCGATCCCCATCGCAGTCAGTCGTCTCAGCCAGCTCCCCGATTCTCTTTCTATTTTAGTCCGGGCAGCGATGAGAAAAGACGAAATTCAACAGAGCATTGCTAGCCGAAATATATCGTGCGAAACGCGCCCAGAAATCCATGTTCCTGCAGCTCAATTGTCCACGGCAGAGCCTACTCGAGTTGCAAAGATACTTCCACGAGTTTGATGGATATGGTCACCGTCAAGAGTAGCCAGTCAAGGTCTATGCATCAACAGCCAGTCATCGTAGGCAATGGATGATGCGGCTCAGGCCAGGGGAGCGAGGACGCGCAAGCCAGAGCGGGTCAGCCAACAAGAGGTTAGAAAGAGCGGCGATTCTGCCTCATCGCTTGAGCGAAAATCAGAGGTGGCCAATGTGTTCAACAACCGAACTGATTTGCTTGACCTGAATACAAACTCTGCAGACTTCATTTCAAATCGATCAACCTCAACCTTAGAACGGGAAAAACTTTTCTGATTATTTTTTTTCTACCACGGATCGCGTTGCAGAGCGCGAAGTGGCTCTGTGTGAAGAAAGCGTAAATTTGGAAGAAAGTCAAGACGAGAGTCGTTTGACGGTGGGACGACAGAGCAAAATTGCCTGAGCGTCAGGGAGACAGACAGAGAGAGAGAAAAAGCAGATCTTCTCGAACGACTCACAGACTGAGGCACACAGACAGACACACACAGAGCCACAGCGCCAGATAAGTTAGCCTTAGACTTGTACTTTTTCACTCGTCAGACACTGAGCGCAGCACTGCCGCAGACGTTTGAGGCTATTGCAAAGCAAGCAAGCAAGCAAGCACGATCACTTTTTCACGAACCTGTCTCCTTCTCTCTACTACCACCTACCCACCTGTAGATCAATCAGTCAAAATGGTACGTTGATCGCAGCATTCGCACAGGGCACCGTTCATCTGTCAAGGCCACTAGGCTACGATCACCGCCATCGATTTTGGAGAAGTCCTGGCATTTTCGATCGAATCGCACCGTGGTTGACTCGCTCAATGGCGCGAACAACATATACGGGTCATGCAACCTCTCGAACGATACTTGCCAGTCCTCTCGTAGCGGTGTCGCATGGTGACGGTAGCGTCTCGTCGCGATTGTTCTACCTCGTCTGCACGCAATTCCGCTAACCTCGTCTCTCTACATCCCTTTGCTTTTAATCGTACAGTCCGCCTCCGACGACGAGCAGCACAACGCTACCTTCGAGACCGCCGATGCCGGCTCCTCGCTCACCTTCCCTATGCAGTGCTCTGCTCTGCGTAAGAACGGTCACGTCGTCATCAAGGGCCGTCCCTGCAAGGTAAGTCTTTCATCTTTTCAATGGCAGATATCGAGGCAGCTACACGTTGGAAGTCCACTTCCATCCACATCAGCAAGCACCACGGTCGCTTGATGCCTCGCATGGTCGACACGCAATCGAGGAATACTGGTCGCAGCTTGGCAAGCTGGCGGGAGCTCCATCGCAAGCATCGTTGCCTTCCGAGCCTGCCAACTTTGACTGGTACATCGATACGCTTCTGTCCTCATGCACGCAAACCCCACCGCCGCCTCCTTTGAGTGTCGGACGACCGACGTTCAATTTCACACGCCTAGCTGCGCCATCAATACTGCCCTTCACGTCAGTTGCAGATCGACTGACCAGATTCATCTGTCCTTTTTATCTCACTTTACTCCTCGATAGATCGTCGACATGTCCACCTCCAAGACCGGTAAGCACGGTCACGCCAAGGTCCACCTGGTCGCCGTCGACATCTTCACCACCAAGAAGTACGAAGACATCTCGCCCTCGACCCACAACATGGATGTCCCCAACGTCAAGCGTGAGGAGTACCAGCTCGTCAACGTTGACGACGGTTTCCTCAACCTCATGACCAACGACGGTGACACCAAGGACGACGTCCGCGTCCCCGACGGTGAGCTCGGTGAGCAGATCCAGGCCGCTTTCGACGACGGCAAGGACCTCATGGTCACTGTTGTCTCGGCCATGGGCGAGGAGCACTGCCTCTCGTTCAAGGACGCTCCCCAGGGCAAGTAAACCCTCAAAATTATTGCAGCAATGTGATCTTCGTAGCCGCTTTCAACCCCAATGAGGCGAGCTCTGCATTGTCTTTTTTTGGATTCTTTCGAACCAATCGTATTGCAATTCCTACATCAGCTGGTTTGACCTTGGCATCGTTACAAGTGTGTGTGTTAGTTGATACAGTACGTATATGGCTGATTGTACAGTGGATGAGAGACAGAGACCTGAGCAGTGAGAACGTGGACGAGTGAAACATTCGGTAATCGATACAGTCCGTGAACAGAAGAGTCAATGAAAGATGGAGCCCATGAGCGAGAAAATGTCCGAGGGTGAGCCTTGCGAGTCCATGTCAGGCGCTGTAGTGATAGGCAACGTTGGGATAGGTGCCGTTGGCGTAGGCGTCGTTGGCGTAGGCGGCGTTGGGAAGTGGTGCCGAGGAAGTGAATTGCTGAAATTGGAGCTGCTGCTGCTGCGGAATTTCGGGCTGCTGCTGATAAGGCTGCTCGCAATGATCGAAGTTGCTTGCTTGCATTGCCATCCAATTGACGTTGGGATGAGACTGCGACATGTTAGGATCGCAAGCCGAGTTGATGAACGACGACGGAGGGTGAGGCGGATAGCACGAGATTTCCGGTGAGGTTCTGATCTGATGCATCGGCTGAACAGGGATCTCTTGGTCGGCGAAGAATCCCTGTTGGTGAGGCACTGCGTGGGCAGGAACGGCAGTCTGGTCGGGGAGCGGCCAGTCCGGGGCCTGAGAGAGGCCGTTGTGCGGTGCGTAGCCAAGGGGGGTCACCGGATCAGCCGACGAAAGGGAAGTGTCGGAGCCAGAGGGGCTTTCGTCAGAGGAGGGCCAGTCAGCACCGACTCCCATGACACTGCACTGCTGCCCGACTGCAGAGACAGGCTGCTGCGACTCGAATCGCAGGTCAGCCACGGAACTTTGCTGTTGCGTGAGCTGCTCCAACTCCCTCTCCGCCTTTCGCCTTTCCTGCCTCGCTCTCTTTTTCGCGTATACACGCGCATTATCTTCCCACGACACGTTCTGAAACACGCAGACTATGCCTTCGCCTTTGCCTCTGCCTTTGTTTCTCCTTTTCTTATGAAAGCACTCTTTACAATCAGGCCCACCATCTCGCGGTTCGCATCTCTTCCTCCTGTTTGTGCGCAGGCAAAGATACAGGTTAGTTTTGAAGATCCATGGCGACGCTTAATGGGAACGGAAGAACTTACGCATCGCGGCAGGGGACGCATGCTTGATGTGCTCGTTTCTTCTTGAGCTTAGCAGGTCGAGACGACGTGACGCGACCGTGGGACGAGGACGATTCCGGTGGGTACGCGTGGCTCGAGGGATTTCGCGGCCAGACTGACCCCGAGCCCGAGCTCTGAGCAATCTGGCCGGAGAAATCGGCTGTGAACTTCAGTTTCGTCATTTTGAGCAGAGAGGAGCACGAGCTTCGGGGAGGATGGGGCTCTTTCCGCACTTACCGCGCCCCAGTGGCTCCTTATATGCGGTCCGCATCAAAGTCGACTCTGCAGCAACGAGGAGGGCCGGTTTTGAATTTTTTCCCAAGCCTCTCGCTACGCACTAACTTTTCAGCCTCAAAAATTGCAGACGGTCCCGGTGTAAGCGACGTGCAGCATGCAGAGTACGCGATCGAGAAGGCTTGGCCGAGCCGCTCCTTGATACGAGAGGTGAGACTCGGTGTTGCCTCACTGCAGCTTCGGTTCTCCGCTCTAAGCCGGCAGCTGTCTGAATTGGGCAATCGACCAATGAGAGAACTGCGATCCAAAGCTCTTGCCCATGTGACGATGCCGATGGTCTCTGTGTCACGTCAAAGAGTCCGGAAATGCCGTCCTTCCGACGCAGTGGTACGCTCTCAGGGAAGACGCTGGACTGGATGAGGCGGAAATCTTATCTGGCTAGTCTTAATTCTTTAGCAGAATTCCGGTCCAGTCATCATCGCAGCCCGCCACTGTCGCTGTTGTGGAGCTCCAGGTTCAGTCTCTGACCATCCATCCAGGCCTCTCCGCGTTTTGCTGTTGCTATTTCGTTGATTCACGTACACATGAGCCCGAGTCGAGAAGATTCGCAAGTTGCCCTTCCTCGTACTTTTCCTGTGCGGAAGGGGACGGGCTGTCAAAAGCGCGCTTAAACCTAGCCGAAATCCGTGGGGTGAAAGCACAGGGTCCAAATGCAGTCTTTTTTTTTGTGTTGCTCGCGTTTTTATGCCGCCGTCACTATGCATAAGACACCTCTCCACTTTCTTTCACAGCCAGGTTGTTTCGATCTGCATTGGTATAGCAGCTAAGCGATCCTTCAAACGCCTCGCCTCCGACGTGCATTTGCCACAACAGGATCGTCCCGACACATCTTAGGCTGTTGCTATCGCTTGGCTTGGCATGTTGCGGGGGAGGCTTGACTCGAGGTTTGAGACTTCGATCCGGTGCATGCTCCGGTGCATGCTTTAGTGTATGAGCTTGCGTTCTGGACCCATAAAGAGTAAACGGATTTCACATGGACAGACTAGCGGAGAGGCATAAAGCCACATGGACGCAAGGGATGATTGTCTGTCCTCGTGCTCCCTCTCAATGCAGACTTGCCACTCGAGAGCAGACACTTTGGCTCGTCTGTGTCCACAGTCGCAGTATCGCCGCCTTTTGCCCAAGCCTTCTTCGAAGGCCCCGTCGGAATCCTCCGCCAGTCACTTTGTGTGTGAATCATCAAGGGGTTCGGGTGTGCAATTCTGTCGCGAGATGCATCTCTCTCGATGAGAAGAGGAGGAGAGGGGTCACGGGCAAGCCAAGCTAGAACTACATAGAGTGCACGGCTCCTCTTTCGAAGAGCGGGACGTCTGACGTGCAGAAGAAAACTCCGTGCCGTTCCTGATGTGGACCTACGGATCTTCGGATTCTGAGCTCTTAGCCAGGCAAGCTGGCAGGCGCGTTGGACGTTTTTTGGTACTCAATTTGTAGAGCACTTTTTTCCGCGCGGTTCATACCTGCTGTTTCGACAAATCGTACTTTCTCAATGCCCGCTCTGTTAGGTGTTGGCGCGTTGTGATTTTGTCCAAGTGCGAAATCTCAACTTGTTAGATCAAGTTGGCATGCATGGACCCTTGCGAAGGCTGCTAAGTACAACACGCAACACCTCTTCCCAAAGCCAACTTTTGTTGACTGAGCATCAAGACTTCTCGACGAACACCACAGAGATCCAGAACGAATCCGAGGACGACGAGATGGCTATCACGATTGAGGTCGGCGGACCCCAGGATGCGCTCAACACAGTGGCAGTCGTGCCGTTCGAAATCGACCAACCCAGAGCGACGGGTCGCGGCGCTGCTCGCTCATCGTCCTCACTCGCCGCTGCAGCATCCAATTTGATCAGTGCCATCGCTCAAGGATCCACAGACGCCGATTCACTGCAACAGGACCGTCAAGATGATCGTTCGGATGACGGGAGCGATCCAGGCTCGAGCTCCTTTAGCTACAACGCTGCCACCAGCGTTCCCACCGATGGAGAGCAACACGGCTGGTTCGCTTCGACCCCTTATCACATCTCCAACCGATATTATGACGCAGACATCACCCTGAAAGCTACAAAGGATGCGCTGACATCCTCTGATCGAGAAGAGACGCCGAGCGCAAGCTCCGTCCTGTCACAACCGTACCCGGCGTACATCGTCGTCGTCGATCGAAGCCGCAGCCTGGAGCATCATCGTCGCTTAGCGGCAACCATGGATTCACGAATAGCATCTGGATTCGACGCAGATATCAGCATCGTTGCAGGAGTATCTGTGATCTCTTCGTCGCATCCGCAGCTTGTCACTGCTTTGGATGACGAACCCTCCTCCTCGCATCGTAGTTCCTCGCAGGGCTCTACAGCTGCCAAGACGAGCGACCTAGTATCGCTGTACGCCGATCACGGATGGGAGTTCATCGCGATTGACGAGGTCGATGCGGATGATCTGGATAATGGGCGGGAGCCAGGCGGTGAGGATGATGATGACAGGTACAGCGATGAAGACCGGGAGGACGACAAGGATGGCATTGAGCGTATACGGGAGGCGCTCATGAATCATATGTGGAACGGCCTAGTGCGGAAGGACCAGGCGTCGTCGTCATCGCGTGGCAATCCGTCACTTCTCAGCAGCGCGAATCTCGTTGCGAACGATGATCTATATCAGGGCTTTTCAGACACAAGGCCCGCCGATCCTGCGGACGACGAGACGGCCCAAGACAACGAGAATGGGGTCTCTAAAAGAGAGTCCGAAACAGCGTCGTCGCGTCCGCGACCGACAACTGCCGGAATTACTTCCGACACCACCGGCACCTTTCCAACACTAGGACTGGATCGACATGTGGAAGCGACCGATCTCGACGAACAGCTCGCGAAACTCTTCCTCTCGGCGCAAAACGGCGACAGAGCGGGAGATTTGGCAGAGCTCGAAGCCTTCCTCGAGTCGGAAGATCCGTCCTGGCCAGGGCCTGCAGCTCACTCGTCGTCCGACCCAACACAGACCTTCGACGATGACTTTGACGACTTCCTCCCGTTCCAATCAGCACCCTCGATAGCCACTCCATCAGCGCCTCAACGTGGCAGCCTCGATGCAGAAGAAGGCCTCCCATCGATGGACGATGTCTCACAGATGCAGTCGCAGCTGTTCGGAGCCAATGCAGCAGCTCGTCTAGAGGGTGGACCGTTGGGCATGGGAAGCCAACCGAGTGGTGCTGCGGACGGAGATCTGGCTTCGCAACTCCAGCAGTTGCAATGGCATGCTCAACGCGTGCGGAACATCGCCGACGCCGATCAGAGGAGGAAAGAAGCAGCATTGGTAGCGCTCGCGTTTAGTATGCAGTGGTCCAACGCTGACGATGAACAGGGTGGAGCCGACGCTGGTGGCATGACGTTCTGAAATTGTAAGACAGACTTAGGCAATGAAAGCACATGTAGGATTCTGAAAGCAGTTTCGCGATTTCACATTGATATGACTTTTGTTCCGACGACAACGGGCGATTCTTACTGAGCCTTCTTGAGACGCTCTTCGGCAGCCTTGAAGTTGATGACGTCCCAGATGGCCTTGAAGTAATCTGCCTTGACGTTCTGGTACTGCAGGTAGAAGGCATGTTCCCAAGCATCAACGCCAATCAGAGGGACGTGCGACAGCAAGGGGTCCTGGTTGGCGGTGGTCACAATGTCCAACTTCTTCGTCTGAGGGTTGTAGCCCAACCAGCCCCAACCGGAACCCTGAATAGCGGCGATCTGAGCGTTGAACTTGGACTTCAACTGATCAAGACCGCCGAAATCGCGATCGATGGCGTCCTTGAGAGCACCGCTGCTGAGCTCTCCACCGCCGTTCTTTTGGGGAGCGAGGTTCTCCCAGAAGAGCGTGTGGTTGATGTGTCCACCGCCGTTAAAGTTGATGGCCTTCTGGAGGGCGATGGCGGACTTGACGTCCTTCTTGTGGATGGCTTCTGAGAGCTGCTCTTCGGCTTGGTTGAGACCGTGGACGTAGGTCTGGTGGTGCTTGGTGTGGTGCAGCTCCATGATCTTGGAGGAGATGGCGGGTTCGAGAGCACCGTAGTCGTAGGAGAGGTCGGGGAGCGTGTGCTTGGCCCGCACGGACGCAAAGGTGCGCGAGGAGGCCTTGATGGCGCCGGTGGATCGGATGAGAGCGGCACGAAGCATTTTCGGAAGTTGGTGGATTGCGATGATGGTGGAGGCAAGAGGAGGGAGTGAAGTATTCGGGAGTCAGCTTGGATAGCTTCCACAAGTTTCGCTCGGCTCTGGACGGCGATACCCATTCAACTCACCTTCTACGCCCGCGGGTCGAGCACGGACGTCAGACCTCGCAAAGAAAAAACCTCCACTACTCTTCGGTGCTTTCTGAAGGCACGCCAGCCGCCAAAGAAATTTCGAGCTACAACTGTATCTAGATCAGGGCACTGAAGGGGCCCCGATTTGATTGCGCCCAGGAAAGTGACACTTTTCTCTCGCGTCGCGTAAATTGTGACTTTCTGAAGGAACTGAGCTCTTGGAGCCATGCAGCGAGACGAAGAGAAAAGAGCAACACTTCTTTGGCAGTGTCACCGCAGCCGAGGCTCCGTTGGTCAGCAGCTCAGCCATCGTCTTCTCCAACTCGTCTTTCTCAACCAACCTTTGCCGCCATCTCATGCTTCACCTTACAGTCATGGAATTCTTGCAAACATAGACCCTCCCCCACCAGGCTCGTCTTCCCAACACCACAGACATGCAGGGATGTCCGAGCAGATAGATGTAGACCCATCGGTGCAAGCCGGGCCTTCAAGGCTGCCGCGAGAGGTGGTGCCAACATCGGACGATGAGGATCTCTTCTTCGTCTCGCAGTCGTCGGACAGGTACGGTTCCACAAGCAACGACGATCCTACCTTAGAAGACGAACGTCTAGCTCGCGTGGCCGCCGCGCAGCCTCCGACTCCACCTCAGCGGCAGCTTCGAGCCCGAAAAGCCGCTCAGCTCAATCCTTACACGATGGAAGCCATGCGCTACCAACGGGCTCTGATTCGCAACGACTGGCAAGATGCCGTAGTGAGTCAAAGAGAATGGCATCGTCAAGAGCGCAAACGACTTGCCGAAGAGTGCGAGGTCCAAGGCGCTCAAGGCTCGGAAGAGTCGCAGAGTCAATGGCTCGTCCCCAGCTCCGGACCAAGCTCGCAAGCAGACCACGAGGATCATTCTTCACCGCCTTCTCCATCTGTCCCACCGATGCCCGACGTCTTTGTTGAGATTCCGGCACTCGACGAAATTGCTAGGCCACGGCGAATGTCTCCTTCACCTTCACAGAGCGGGAGATTGCCAGAGCTGGCAGAGATGCTCGGTCAAGCTTCCAAGAACGCCGCCCTCCTTCCAAATCGCGAGACGACAGAAGCCTCGAAAGGCGCTACATACAAAGGCACGAGAACTATGGCTCGCAACGACGATACCAACAAAGCAGTGCGACCACACGACTCCGGGTCTTTGCGCATCGATGAAGACGATGCTGCACCAATTCCATCACACACTCGCCGAAAGCCTACTCTGCGTGACACATCACCAACGGATAGCGAAGCACATATCGCTGCAGGGGCCCGAAACTCGTCAACCCACGAGAGTTTCATTGTAGAATCCTCCGAAGACGAGAGACCGCAACCTGTGCCAGCTGTCCCCAGGCCAAAGCGAAGAAGCCGATGGTCTGGTGACGGTTCAAGCAGCGACAGCACCGACTACGAGCGCCGCTTCCGCCAACTGAAAAGGATGATGCCTGCCGGCATGGCGCGCAAACACATCCGTGACCTCAGAGCAATGAGGCACGGAAAGGCATACCACTCTGATGGCCACGTGTCCTCTTCTTCTAGTACCAAAGGGCAAGTTGGTACAGCCCGACGCGACGATTCGCGAACGCAAGCTCGGTCTGCCATTGCAGTCCAGATTTCAGACGACGAAGACTTGCAGCCAGGCCAAACAAGGAAGCGACTTCGACGTCACGACAGTCTCGACGGGGGCAACAATGCCTTGCTGCTAGACCCCGACTCGGATTCGTCTTCGTCCTCGTCCTCGGCATCTTCGCTGTCGTCTGGTCCAT
Organism: Pseudozyma sp. F8B2; assembly: GCA_003004685.1. Classification (NCBI taxonomy): domain Eukaryota; kingdom Fungi; phylum Basidiomycota; class Ustilaginomycetes; order Ustilaginales; family Ustilaginaceae; genus Pseudozyma; species Pseudozyma sp. F8B2. The sequence continues at coordinate 638,619 of NXFQ01000005.1, forward strand.
CAACCGAGTTTCCAATCACTGGCACGACGCTTTCCAATGGGGACCGAGGGGTGGAGGAGCTTGACGAAACGCCCGCGCCATGGTGGTCAGTGGACCGCTTTGGTTCATACGTTCCGTATCGCGAAAGGGACGCGATCGACCGAATGCTGAGCCGAGCTGGCGGGCGTCAGCAAAGCAGTAAACTGACCAGTCGCAGAGCGCACGATGTCTCTCAGCATCGACAGGCTCGGTTGGACGGCTTCGTCTCCACCGTTCGGCATCGCGAGCGCGCGACAGGCATTTCCCGATCGCATTTGCGTGAGATTGACCAGAATCAGCATCGTCGCCAAGCCTCAACGATTCACGTCAGCGACAAAGATGCTCAGCACCATTTATCGAAGAGAAAAAAGAAGCGCAGAAAGATGGATCCGAGAGTCGGGCGGACGACGACCGGCTCGAGCACTGCAAGAAGTTCCGTCTTACCACTAAATCCACCCGTGATCCGTCCACGAGTACGACCACGGCTTGACCTGGAAGACCACGACGTGCTGTTTGCCTTCCATCCAGCTTCAGCTCGATGTGCGACAACCTACGCAAACCCTGACCAAGCAGGTCATCATGAGCACGAGCGAGACGATGATGAAGAATGGCAGGTGCTCAGCCATGTCATCAGAGATTCGACGCTGGACCCTCTGCCGGACGCCCGTCTTGCTGTCCCTAGGAATCGCAACGGCGCGAATACAATCGCAAGAGCGCGTCAAGCACCCTTCCTATCCGCGACCCTTGAAGCTGTGGCGTCGCCAATCCGAGGCCTGGGTGCATCTCCGTCGACATCTTCAGCATCTGCTGGTCTGCTCAAAGATGGCGCTGTCAGCGATCGTAGCCCCGGCACTCCGACAAGGCCAAGATTTGAGCTGCCTTCACACAAGGCGCCGCCAATGCGCTCCAACCCTGTTCAGAACTCCAACATAGCCTCACTAAGCGCAGATGACGCTGGTCCAAGCGGTGCCTGGGACGACTTTGAAGGCATTAGCTTGGATTTCGGCATCAGCCCTCTGGCAGGCGGGAAGCGTCTGAACGTGACCGACTCGGCACTGCTCGCTCGTCTTCCAGATCTCATCTTGCTGCCGGATCGACTGCTGCGTCAAGAGAACATACCTCGGACTTGGCTGAGCGAGGTTCTGCGTCTCGAAGATACGACACTGGAAGCAGATATGGATCACAATACACTCGCCAGCACGCTGCCCTTCTTCATCGACAACCTTCGACTAGAGATCGGTCGTGCCTTGGATGGGAGCGGGAACGCGTCGGACACTGATGCACGACGACACGCGAGGAGCCTCCTTTCTGACACTGGCGCTTTTCTTGGATGCTGGATGGTGCGTCAAGCCCAAAAGGCCGCGGAAGGACGTTGCGACTTTGCTTCCATTTTCCGCAGCTATCGCACGATTCTAGAAAGGGTTGAGCAGCTGCAAGCTTCCGTGCTTTCACGAAGTGACTCTACGCATTCGAAGGCTTCGGGCGAAGATCGCAAATTGATCTGCTTGCAATTGGCGTGGATGCGTCTCGAGCTTTGCTGGCGAGCAATGGCCATCTGTGACGCAGATGCGGGCAACGCCCTCGAATCTGACGCTCCGACGGTGGAAAGCTTGTTGTCTTACGGACGGACGTTGATGGCATTGCTGCTGCATTACGGTCTTCATCGATCGATTCGAAACCTGCGGAAAGCAGCCTCGACAGGTCGTTCTACCGCCAACGGGAGCACTCTGGCGATGGAGGTGGATCAGTACGAAGAGACCACCGTGACCGTGGATGAGCCTACTACGATATGGCTCGCCGCCATTCACCTTTTCAGCTCGTTCGAACAGAGCCGTGGCATAACGGACGGTCGCCTTTTCTGGATGCAGTTCGAAGCTGCCTTTCAGCGATGGGACGAGTCGATGCCGAAGAGAGCGCCTCTGCTACGTTGTGAGAGTCTCTGGTACTGTCTCTTTGCCCTCGAAACCATGTCGCAAATCTCGGCCGATGGGCAAACACAATCTGGGCCATCGCTTCGTGAATGCTGGCCTCTGGTCGCGAGAGCGCTGTCCTTCGTCGACTTCCGATCAGACGAAAGCAAGGAAATGACTATGGGCTGGCACTTGCTGGCAAAGCGGGACGCGTATGTCCGCATCGTGTTGCAACGGTGCTGTCTATTGACATCCGAGTGGCACTGGAGGATGGAAGGTGCCGAGGTGACGCTTGCACGCCTGTTTGACATATTCAACAGTCATAAGCTTGCTGACTTGCCTACCGAGACCGCACACAATTTCCCGGCGTTCCTGCGCGACTTCGATGTCGACAGGCTGTCCACCGCTGATGTGGCTGGAGCAGAGGCGATGCAAGATCCGAGCTTCCACCTTTTCGTGAGACTGCTTGTTCGTGCAGGTCAAGAGCTGCGCAATAATGCTATCGATGCAAAGGATGGCGACCGCCGCATCTCTCGATTGTTCTCGAGGATGACGCCAGTCCGCGTGATGCCATTCACACGGAACAACGTTCCGACAAACTCGCAGCGTTCGGTTCTTTTCAATCACTACACCGTCGTCATGCTTTTCCTGCATTTGGTGCCGACATCTTCGCCTCAGCGTCTTCGACAGATCCAGAGCTTTCTTCCTGCCTTCAAGGATGCTGATTTCATCAGCCAGGTCACCTGCGTACGAGCTATGATGTACGTTGCCGTCATCTTTCGCCATCACCAGCTAGGTTTAGATCCGGTCATCAAGTGGTTCGGAGAGACGATCACCGCACTGCGTCGCGAATACGAGCATATCGAATCGAGCACCAAACAATTTGAACGGCAACAATTGCGACAATCAATGCAACATGCATCTCGGCCCGATGCAGTCCGTATGGCAGACATCTTTGAGAACGCTCCTGCTCGACAGGCGGCTCTCAGGAGGAAAGAAGAGATGGCCAAGCTGCTTGTTGTGTCTTTGCGATCCATTCAGCATGTTATCCGACACCACGACCTTTATGGAGACAAACACAGCACACATATGTCGGAGCAAAGACTTCCGGATCAGCCACTCCTCTCTCCTGCCTGGACACAGGAGATGCTCGAAGCACAGATCTCGCTTGAACCGCGCATTGGACAGGAAGCACTGAAATGCATTCAGACGTTCCTCCTGGCTCGCATGCGCGCCTTGCAGCCTGCTAGGAAGGCCACGGGCTCGTCAAGCACCGACCACGATGAGAGCAACCAGCCTCGATCAGCGATCGGCCAGCAACAGCAAAATAAGGATCAGAGGCGGGACGAGGAGAGTCAAGACAGCTTCGCGGAGTTGTTTGATGCAGACGACGATTTCGACTTTGAAGATCCGCTCTTGGCGCGACTTTTGGACGGAGCCGACACTAACAACGCTGGTGTTAGCGGAAGAGACGAGCTCGAGATGCAAGCCGAGGAAGCGCTAGTGGCCGTCTCTGCCGCCGCAGATGTCGTTGAAAAGAAGGAATGGGACCGTCGATTTGGCGAGCTCGTCAAGACCACCATTTCGCCCTCGCTGTTTCAGCTCTTGTCCAACATCTATCATCCGGATCGGAGGCTGGAAGCCGCGACCGCTGGGTCTGTCGTGATGAGTCTCGGTGTCACACAGCGACTCGACGAATTGCCAGCTGGTGGCGGCGACGTTGGCCGTAGCTCCACATCTTCGCGCAGCCGAATGGACCGATTGCTCAAGACGGCCGAAGCTCGACAGTATCTGGAGCTCGTAGTGGACTGCTGGGCAGGATGCGCACATGTGCTAGTGACCAATGGACTCAGGGAATGGAGTTCGTACCTCGGCTATGGAAACGAGTCGTGGAAACGTATCGACGATGCCATTGGAAGAAGAGACGCAGCGCTCAGATTCCTGCAGAATGTCGTCAGCCTGGATCCCACAGCGGTCCAGAGACGCGAGTATGAGGTCGACTTCTTGGCTGTCTGGATTCAGACAGCGGTGGCCAGGGTGCTTTCGGTACAGGATGTCTATACGCAGTCGTTGATGGACGCGATAGACAAAACGAAGGGAGCATCAAGTACATTGTTGTCGAGTTTGGCGGAGCGATGGAGAAGCATCATCAACGGAACAGCGCCGGCTGCAGCAATAGACACAGCAGGAATGGACTCAAGATTGGAACCGACAGAGCCAGTCAGCTCGAACTTTGACCTGGACTCGTTCACACGTCACCGTTCAGATCTGCTCAGAACGACATACAGCGTCCTCGCCTCGGCGCTCGGCAACAACACGACAAGCACAGGGACCGTGTACTCGATTCTATCCGCCTTGCTTTCCGCCGTCCGCGCTTACGTCGACGACACACCGGTGGACGACGGCAGCAAGAGCGGCAAGATGGCTGCAGCGGGCTATCTGGCGTTCTGCAAGGGGACGCTCGAGGACGTCGAGGCGATTATGGCAGGGACGAGGGTGATGGACTCGATGCGTGGAGAGTACGGATCGGCGGTGGCGGCGGTCAAGACGCGACTGGAGAGGCTGAATGAGACGGGGATGTCGTGACAGGGTAGACTCGAGGCGGATGAGGCGAGCTCATGGAACGAATGGAAGATCATACGTGACTTTGCGTGTGTGTGACATTGCAAGAACTTGCTGCGATTGAAGCGCATAGGTACATGTGAGTGCATGGACGGCTTGTGCAGGCACGAGCGACTGTTTCCGTGAGCAACCGTGACTGCGAGGAAGAGTGAATTCTTCTCCTGCCCCAAATTTTGCGATTACAGAGTTTCAACGACTCAGGTGGTCGACTTCTGTGCCAGCCCACGCAGCAAGCTCAGCAGCTCTTCTGCAGCTCCCACTCCCGCCTTTTGTGCTGTACTGTCCCTCTCCTCACCGTCATGCTTCTGTGGAACCACACTCTGCAGCAGATCATCTACTGCAGCGAGCAAGGCGATCAACGCCGTGACCAACGGAGCGAAGGTTGGTGCAGGTGGCGTGTTGAGGTGCAGCAAGAGCGTGCGACCTGCGGTTGTACATCTAGCGCTGAGCGCGACGAGGGCTGTTTGAAGAGCTTCCAGTTCTCGGGTGGTATGTTCGAGGTGTGAGGGTGATGAGGAGAGGTAAGTTTGGAGTGTCGTGTGCGTCGGACGGGTGGTGAACTTTGGTATTGGCGGGAAGGTCGACGTTGACGCTGTCGTGGAGACGGTAAACTGTGCTCCTCCCAGCCTGGCGTAGAGCAGGATTAAATCGGACACCACAGAATGAGCGAGACTCACACCTCGAGAAGAGGGAAGCAGAATGCGGTGCAAACAACGTCGTACAGAGTCGAACCCTCCCCACCAGAGTGCAGACTTGAACTGCGATGCGTTCTTGTACCATATTCGATCGATCAAGGTGAGCTCGGTGGAAAGGGAGCTGAGGACGGTGGTGAGTTGACGGAGGTGGAGCTTGAATGTTTTGAGGGTGTGGAAGGCGCGGTCATCGTCGGCGGCGGTGAGTGAGGAAGCGGTGGAGGGTATGGGGTGTGATGGTGTGGTGGTCGATGTGGCCTGTCCGAAGGGGGCTGGTGCCAGGCGATCCGATGGGGTAGTGGCGCTTTCGAGGGTGCGTGTGGATGTGACTCGTGGAGATGTGTGACGCTCGCCCGAAGGTGACTCAGTACGAGGCAGTGAGGAGTGCTGTGATGTATTGCCTGTTTTCGTTGCTGTCGATGCTCGCGACTGAATCATACTCGGTGCGAATGAAGAGACATCGCGCTGCTCTTTCCTTGCCACGTCCGGGTCCTTCTTCTTGGCCTTTCTGTCAAGGACTTCTGCATGATCATCCAATGCTTTGACTTTCGGCTTGTGCTTACCGTGGCGTTTCGTAGCACCCTGATCTTCATCCTTGACAGCACTGTCGGGCTTCTTCTCCTTCTTCAACGGCTTGCCTTCCTTCGAACTACCCCCAACACCCAGCAGCAGATCCAAAGCACTCACCTCCGTCCCCTTTGTCTCCTTCTTGAGCTTCTTCTTCAACGGCTTCTCTACCTCCTTCTTTTCCCTTTGCTTTCCCTTCTCCGAGCCGTTCGTCGTTCCCGCAGTCAAGCTGGAAAGAATGTCGTCGAGCTGCATCCTCGATGCGTCCTTCTTCCCCTCAGCCTTGTCCGACAGGCCTGGGGAGGAGACTGTTGCATGCTTCCGTTTCTTGTCCTTGCGACCTGAGGCCGGGGAGCCGCTGAACGAAAAAGGTTTGACCATGACGTCGAACCGAAAGTTGAGTGCTTGACTTGCCGTCGCCGGCCGACGGACGAGGGCGGGTTCGCAGTCGAGGATGAGTGGAACGGAACGAAAAGTCAGGGTCTCGAAAAAGTTAAATGCACAAGAAAGGTTTGCACAGTGTGGAGGCGAACATCCGACTCCCGGGCGACGTGCTCTCTCTCCGGATCTTCATCCTCTGTCTACTCTCGCGTTCAAACCGTCGAAGCTCACACTCATGACACCGCTCAGACCAAGACACTCTGTTTCACATTCCACTCGGCAGTGGGTAGCGAAAAGGACTGATTCTATCTCAGTTCCGACGACAACACTGACATCTGAAAGTCTGCTCCCCGCAACGAGTCGATTCCTACAACTGCCGCGAGATGCGATTGTACACCGAGTCAGGACCGCCAGGAGACCTAGCGCTCTTCACGTCGCCGTACGCACTCTTTCCAGGTATCTGCCTGGAGCTCCTCCTCGTCGGCGTATCCGGTTGAGTCGTCGCATAACCGCTGCCGTACATCGAGTCCCTCTGGCCTCCTCCCATCTCTGCCCCGCCACTTGGGGATCTCGGTCCCACGACCGGCGGGATCGCCGATGGCATCGGATCATCTCTCAACTGATACCCTTGCCTCGCAGCTCCAACTCCAGCTTGCGGCATAGGCGGCAGCTGACTCTCCCTCTTCCCCTGCCCCACGCTTTGCCTCGGCGTACCCGGCGCACTGCTTCTCGCAGGACTCGCCCCCACCGCCGACACCTGCAACGTATGCATCGTAGCCATCTGCTGCTGCAAAAAGTCCCCCGTCCCCGGTCGCATCCGCAGCAGCTTCATTGCCATATCCAACGACCCGTTCGCCGCTGCATCCGAGTCCTCCTCCTTCTTCTCCTGCTTGCGCTTCTTGATCGTACCCAGCGAACGCTGGTTGAGAACCGACTTGTTCTTGGCACCGCGCTGCGTGCCCGCCCGTCGCATCTTGGCTTGCATCCCGCGGACGCACTCCATCATCAGCTCGTCCGTCGACTGATCGTGCAGCAGCAGATACGATAGGATCTCTCGGTACTTGGCACCTTGCAGCACGTCGAGCGGTACACCGTGCGTGATGCCTGTCTCGGCGTCGTATGCGTGGAAGTAGTTTTTGAGGAATCCGAGCCATTTGAACACGATGTCGACTTCCTTGTCCGAAAGCTGATGCATGGACGAAGGCGAATCGGACAGCGGCGGGACCAAGATGGACTCGATAATGTTGAGCACTTCCTTCCACACCTTGGTCAGTACCAGCAAGGCTTCGCTCTCCGAAAGACTTCCCTTCAGCGTAGCGAGGCACTCGTCCAAGTAGTCCAGTAGCGGAATGATGGCTGCTTCGATCTCGTGATCCGTCAACTGCGCCGGTCGATTCTTCGGCTTCACTTCCGGCTCGACGGGTGGGATCATCGACGCGTTGACGTTCGTGCTCGCCAACGCCGAAGCGTACAGCGCCTTGACGTTCCCCAACGCCTTGGTCAGATCGATACCGCTCGTCCTAACCAACGTCTTGAGCAAAGAGCGCGACAGACACTGTCGAATAAACACCGACATCTTGTCCACAATGATGCGCACCATATCGCTCTCTGCTCGTTTGAGAGATCGGAACCCACGACCAAAGTGGTACAGGATGTCGTCGCGCTCGCCTTCCATGCTGACGCGCATCAGTAGCCGACCCTGCGTATCGAGGTCCATCCAGAGCTCGTGCGACAGGAAATCGCCAAAGTACCTCGGATCGAGACGCAGGTAGGCGCGTCCACACAAGTTGTGGTCTCCCACGAGCTTGCGATCCCACACGGTGGCAGCCAGCCACATGGGCTGCTCGACGTGCACATCGAACACCTCGTCCCACCGCGGCTCGGACGTCTCGTAGATCGTGCGCGTCTTTGCGATCTTCTGACCCCTCTCATCGCTCAGCGTCACGAACGAGTCAATGCGCGGATTCGCCCCACTATCTCGGATCGGCTGCAGGTTCTCTCCCAGCACGATCTTGATCGAGAACACGAAGCGATTCCTATCCCGCTTCGCCGGAGTTTCCGGCGCATGCCGTTTGACGATCTCGGCCTGCTTGTCCGCATCGATCTTCTGGTAGAGCTTGTCGAGCAGCACACGTGCAGCCTCGATGTTGTTGAGACGAACGCACGACGTGGCTTGGAAGTGGAACGGTTCGACCTTTTTCTCTCCCGAGATGGTCTGCTTGGCTTTGACCATCCAGGCGGACTGCTTCTGCGCCATGTCTTGATCCTCTGCTGTGCGCGGGTACATCTCTTCCATGAACATCTCCTCCACCCGGCTGCAGTACTGCTCGACCGCTCGGCTGACGATCTTGGCCAGTGTCGTGAGGAAGCGGGCGTTCTGGTACGCATCAGGCCACTTGAGACCGAGAATGAAGTCGACGGGCTGCTGCAGGGCGCCAAAGAGGTCGTCGATGCTGCTGCTGTGGACGGCGTCTTGGCTTTCGATGGGCGTAAAGGCGTCGTTGGCGATCGCGTTGTGCACCCACTCGGCCGTCTTCTTCTCCGAGTTCATGAGCCAATGACGGATGTGAGGCTCGAACCAGTCCGTAATGCTGAACGCGGAACCAGAGTTGGGGCAGAACGCGTTATGCATGCGCAGGAGCGCCTTGACCCGGCTGTACAGCGTGAAAATGTCTTCGAACGCAAGCGGTTCGTTCTCGCGCGTAGCATGATCGATCACCTGCTGCTTCATTGACTCGAGGTCGTCCAGGAACAAAGGCACCTGCTTCTCGAGCACGAGCGAGACCGGGTCCACCGACTCCAGCAACGGCTCCGGATACCTCTTGTCGAGCCGTTTTGCGCCCTTCTCCAGCCAGTCGAGCAGCTGAACAAGTGGCACAACTTCGTTCGCGACCACCTGCGAAAAGAGCTCGGTGGTCTTGGCCGTGTATTCGTGGATGGCCATGATGCGCACCGCATCCTTGAGCTCCTCCACGTGCGACTCGAGAGCTACGACCTCGGCTTCCAGTCGTCTGTCCTTCCGCACCAACCCTGTCGCATGTAGATCTTGAACCATGGTGAGATAGGGCTGGATCTCGTCTGTTTCCACATTGTGTATGTCCTGAAAAGTTTCGTACAGATATCGCAAGAACGACTCGAAGAGCGACGTGTAGAGCTTAACAAGTTTCGCCTGCTCCTCTTGCATCCAATACGCAAAGTCGATCTCGGCAAGGGTGCGCGTGACAGAGCCAAGCGACTCCGAGACGCAATCGAGGGGCACCTCGCCGTTGTCGTACTTGGCCTTGATGACGTCGAGATTCGAAACGCCGAGGAAAGGTGCTGCGAGACGCCAACGCTGTGCACACTCTGCGAGAAGCTCGACATGGCTCTTGGAAAGGATGCTGAGCGACACCTCTTCCTCTTCGGGCTGGTGCTTGATCATCTCGAGATCAAAGTCGATGCAGATCTCGAGCGCTCGGTGGTAATATGCGCGTGGATCCGGTGGGATGTAGACAAAGGAGGCAAACGCATCATCTTCGGCTGAATCGACGGACAGAGCTGCGAACTCGGCATCCGGCGTCGTCGTGTCGGGAACGCTCTCGCCCGACGGTGTCCCGCCAGGAGCAGCACCGTTGTACGACTCTGGCCTCGACGCCGTTGGCCGCGTCGGGGATTGACCAGGTATGTCGCTCGATGTGCTCTTGAGAAGCTCCGGATTGTTCTGACACATCTCCATCATGATCTGCGAGAGCGACGAGAGCTCTTGTGTCCTCCATTGCTGATAAGCCTCTTCGGATGCAAAGTCCTCTTTGCGCCCTGGCCACGGTTGTTGGAGGTTGATGTTCTTTACGCAGCGTTTGAGATCGGTCATGGCGGCCTGTTCTGTGCACGTCTTTTTGACGAATTCGACGTCCTGACTGAGCTGACTGAGGTCGACGGAAAAGAGTGCGCCGACTGTACGCACCATACTAGATTCTGCCAGCGGGTTGGATGATAAGGTCGGCAGAGTGCTGGCGGAGCTGGTTCGACGACTAGCACTGGCAGAAGCGGGGTTGATGTACTCCTTTGCAGCCGCATACCCATTCGATCCGGACGAGACGGCTGTCGAGGAGGACGCAGCGGCGGATGAGGATGAGGCGGTGGGCGCAAGCTTTGAAGAGTAGCCCTCGAGTCGATCTGTGAGCTCCCTAGGGACGCCGCTGACGGTTTTGAGACACTCGCGGATGATGTTGACAAAGTGGCCAACTTGATTGTTGAGCTCCTGCTTCCATTCGTCAGCAACAGAGCGCTTTTTCAAGCTTGCTTGTGCCGTGGTGACAAAGATGAGGATGAGCTCCTCGATCTTGCGGTTCTCCTTCATCTGCTTCTGGAAAGAGGCTTCCTTGAAAGTGCCGTAGAAGATGCCGATAGTCTGACGCAAACTTTGGTCCTTGTAAGCGGTGTCACGCCCCATCGCGATGAGCTCGAGCCGATCATTGAGCCGCTTGATGAGCTTTTCGGGAAAGCGAACGGATTTGGACGAGCCTCCTACGTCGCGGACCATATCTGCGAGGCCGGCAAACCCCATCCAGCTATCACCTTTTGACGCGGATTCTGAAGCCTTCTTTGACGTCGATGCAGATGCTGCAGATGACGCCGCCGCTGTGCTGGACGCCAAACTCTCCCTCGCTCTAGCCTTGGCATCTCTTCGTGCCTGGGAGAGATGGGCGTGGTAAGCAACCTGAAGGAGAAAGACGTACACATCACCATCGGTCATAACCTCGCGAGCATAGCCGCTTCGGCTGCTCTTGGCACTGCGGGTCGTCATCGTATGCAGAGCGCACCCCTGACGTTGACTGAATGATCAGAAGGGTGCTACGGCTGATGGTCGGTATGCGGCCGAACGTGCACCGCAGAATCGGAGGGCTCGCAATCAGCTGCGCAAGAGCATGCTGCTTCTTGACGCGATCTGGCGAGAGGAAGAGGTCTGCTGTTGTGACGGGATGTCTTGTGCGGTCAGATATAGAAGATGCCAACGCTGTTGTTGGAATCGAACCGAAGATGACGAAGGCGCCTGTGTCGGCTCTTGCTGAAGTCGTGTGCTAAGGCTTGGGTATATGGCGAACGTTGACTCCAGTTCCGTTCGTGTTGCGATGGCAATGGAGACGGCTTCGAAAGCAGCGAAGAGCGATGATGAGAGTACGAGGATAAGAGAGGCGACAATGTGGAGCGACATCTGTGCTTTGATCCGGCGGAGAGCGGATTGGCGGCGGTGCGTGTGTCGTTGTGTTCGGCTCTGCCGAGATATGTCACAGTGAGAGCCGTGTCTGTGCGTGCGTCATTTTGATGCGTGGAAATTTTCCTCGTTTGTTAAAGCAGACTTCTGTATTATGTAAGCCGACAGCCGGACTTTTTTTGATGAGATCTTCTCATTACCCCTAACTATGAACCCACTCGCTTCCTCTCACCTCTCTTCTCACCTCTCTTCTCACCTCTCGCCCTTTCTTCCAGCGCACCACCACATACGAGAGCCACAATGGTCGCTGTTGTCGCACCAGCTGCTCTACGGGCGCGTCTGAGCGGCGCGCCGCAGCTCGCCTCAGCAGCTCGATCCTCCAGCTCTCGGGGCTATGCCAGCGCTGCATCGGCCCGTCCGAGGCCTTCGGGCTTGAGCACGACACTGGCATACCACCGAGCCACTTTCGTGCGTGCAAGTGTCGCTTTCCCAGCGCAATCGACATTGCTAGCAGGCAAGCCATTCTCGTCGACGATCGCACACCGAAACCTTTCCTTTTGGGGGTCTTCCAAACCAGCCGACACATCGGCTGGTGCGTCATCATCGCTTTCTTCCGAGCTCGAGACGAAAAAGGATGAAGCAATCAACGCTGCGCACGAGCTGAAGCAGTCCGCAGAAGCTTCCGTCCAGAACGCAAGCTCTTCCGTCTCTGACGGCTTGCAATCGACACAACACGCAGCTTCCGATTCCGTCTCCACTCTGCAATCCAAAGCCTCCGAAGTTACCAACACTCTGACCGAGCAATTCAGCAACGTCGACTCCACTGCCGCCTCCACCGTCACAGAGGCCTTCAGCGGAGCAGCCGGTATCAGACCCGGCGAGCTCACCGAACTTGGTCTCAACCACTGGGTCACTCCACCTGGCTGGATCACCAACCTGCTCGAATTCGTCGGCACCACCACCGGTCTTCCCTGGTGGGGCACCATCGCCGTCACCACCGTAGCGCTCCGCTTGCTCATCTCGCCCATCTCCATCGCAGGTCAGAAGAACGCCATCCGTCTCGGCAACATCCAACCCGAGATGAAGCGAAACATGGACGACATCAAGCACTACAAAGCGGCAGGAGACCAGATGCAGATGCAAAAAGCCGTCATGGCGACGCAAAAGCTGCTGAGGGACAACAACGCCAATCCGATCAAGTCGATCGTTCCGATCCTGTTCCAGTTCCCGTTGATGTTCTCGTACTTCTTGGCGTTGGAGAGGATCGCCAAGTCTGGTTCGGAGACTTTCGCGCATGGTGGACCTTTCTGGACTACCGATCTTACAGTCCCTGACCCAACCTGGATCCTCCCCGCAGTATCCACGCTGGCCACGTTCGCCGTAGCAGAACTGGGTTTCAAGGTCGGCACCAACAACCAGTCTGATCCAGCGCAGAGTCAGATGATCAAGTACGTGTTCAGAGGAATGATGCCCATCCTCGCCTGGTTCTCGACCACGTTCCCGTCCGGAGTATTGGTGTACTGGGCGACGACGAATCTGTACTCGTTGGCTCAGCTGGCGGTTCTGCAGATGCCGGTGGTGAGGAGGTGGGCAAAATTCCCAAAGCGAATCACCCATCCGAAGAACCCGTACGAGGAGCAGGGCAAGGGTTTCATGGACAAGTTGAAGGCCGCTAGAGATCAGTTGTCCGACTCCAGCGCTCAAAAGGTCGCAAAACCAGTGGTCAGCAGTAGCACTGCAAATGCGGCGGGCAAGACGAGCACAAGGTCGGACGCTTTGAAGGAGATCCTGGACGACAAAGCTGCGTACGAAGCTAGCTCGACCACCGCTGACGCGGAATCGGCCGCTGACAGGAGGAACAGAGAACGCGTCTTGAAGGCTCGTCAACGTCGGGCTCGCAAGTAGAACAAAAAAGAGACGCTGATCATCGTGTCACTCGTCCTCAATGCCATCTCACCATTCGTCCCCGTCATCATTCACCCCTCACTCTGTATTCTAACAAACACAATCCGTAAACACCTTTCACAAATACGCGCATAATGGTAAGAAAGAGGTTTTGAAACTTGCCCCGCACACAGAATCGCGATCTGTCCGGTCACCGGTGCAACGTCCTCAATCTTCGTTCCGGAGCGGATTCGAAGATCGCTGCACCCCATCTTCCACCGACTCCGACTCTCCAATCACCACCTCTACACCATCCGCATCCGCTTCATCTCGATCCTCGACGATCGGATCGCCCACATCCCCACCCTCGCTCTCGCCCGGAACCTCGGCATCAGACCCCACATCCGGCACATCCTCCGTCTCGTCCCTCCTGCCCCTCTCCACCACCACCGGCTTGGGCTTCCAAATATTCGCGTGCAACAGCCTCTTCCAGTACGGAATCCTCACGCCCTCCCTCTTCATCCTCATCAGCTCGTTCCTCGACTTATCTTTCAGCTGAACGTTGTTCCACCTGGCTAGCACCTTTGAGCGCGTTCCATTGACACCGTGGCGCTTGAGGATCTCGGTGTAGACTGTGAACTTGGGAGATACTTTCTTGTAGCGTGCTAGCTCGTGCAACGACGTGAGGAGGCATTCCGTTTCCGCGTCGGTCCATCTTGATCGTCCGGTCATGTTGTGTCCTGTGACGTACAGATTGGATCGTTTGTACGGCTCCACCCGGACGGCTTGGCCGAGAGGTGCCGTGTGCGTATTGGCGCGACGTCCACGTCGACGACTACCAGGTTCGGCAGCTTGGTCGTCCTCGAGCTCGTCGACCTCTTCCGAGTAGCGGTCAACAACAGCGGGATCGGCCTCCTCTCGTGGTCGACGTCTGCGTCCGTTCTCGGGTCGATACGGTCCGATGCGACGCGGAGGGACCGTGTTGCTCGAACGGAGGATCTCTGCAACTGCGTCAGCGTCGCGCATGGCGATCGCATCGACATTCTCGCCATCCATCGGCGGCTCGTAGTCCAGTCCAGCGAGCGGCATCGCATCGTCGTCCGCTTCCGGTCGGTAAAAGTGCAGCGTGCCAGGTCGAGGCTTTCGCGCAGCGATGGCAGCGTCCATAGCTGCTCGACGTCGCAGAATGGCTTCGTCGTCGTCGCCGATGAAGTCCTCATCCGGTGTGGCTCTTGTCGCTTCAAGTTCGCTTTGAACACCTTCGATCCTGTTCCTGACCGTCTCATTGCCCGCCTCGTCTTGATACTCATCGCTGGAATCGCCTTCTTCATGCAACCGCCCGGAAGCTGTGGAAAGGATCCGAACTTGCGACCTAGCATCTTCGCCATCCGGAAGACCTCGTCCAAGACCAGTCGCTCTTCCATCGCCATTGTTTGCTCGTGCAGCTCTCGAACGGGTCACTCTGGACGGTCCTGCCTGCACTACCGCCGGTGGATCGACGAGAGTCACGCGTCGGCTTCGCTGCTGCTCCTCCGCACCCTCCTCCGCACGCTGTTCGATTCGGCGCTTGGCCGGACTGAGGGGCTCTTGCTTCAGCTGCAATTGGCGAGCTACGCCACGTGAGCCCGTCTCTCCCGCATCCTGCTCGCTTTCGACAGCCAAACCTTGGGCCGCTACGGCAGAACGTTGTCCAGCATTCGATCGCAGATTGCGTCTGGGCCTCGGTGTGCCCTGCACTTCGGTCTCGGCGTCTGCCGATGCTACTTGCTCCTTCGCCTTTCCCTTTCCCTTGCCCTTTCTTCTGCTGCGCTTTCCGCCGCGAGCAGCATTTTCAAGGAACACATCCTCTTCCTCCTCGCCCTGAGAATCGAAGCGAGACTCTCGCACCGCTGCAGCTGATCCGTCGAGAAGACGCTGATTCTTGCGATTTCCATCTGAACTGCGCCTAATCAGACGATTCTGACTATCGAAGCCCAATCTGCCTGCTTTCTCCTTCGCTGGTGAGTCGAAAGGCCCATCTCGATGTCTAAGCGGTTCCAGCGCCCCATTCGCATCGCTGCTTTCAGATGGCTCGCCAACATCCGACGGCTGGCGTCGGCTGTGCGTCGCTTGGCGGCCCGAGCTGTTGATTGCTGCGGAGATGCGTGCTCCTAGCCTATTGTCGCGGGGAGGACTTGAAGCGACGTCAGAATCGACGCCGACGCTCGGAGCGGCGGCTTCGCCGTCGGTGGCCGACATGACGTCGAGTTCGCGCAGCTTCTGCGTGTCGGTCAACTCGACCACCGCATTACCGCTCGGCAGCACCTGTGCCGGTCTCCTACGCTGAGTGTTGGGCTGCGAGTCGTCTTCGTCGAGCATTTCGTCAAGCCAGCCGGCGTAGTGAGCAGCATAGGGTTGTGAGGCTTCAGTGGACCTTGCTCTTTTCGGTGTCGACTGACTCGGTCCAGCGATCGCGCTAGAAGACTCATCGTACCTGCCGCCAACGATGGAGCTAGAGGGCGGGATGATGTCGGGAACGTCCGATGCGCTGAAAACGCTCGATTCGCGTGCGAGTCGGTCGATGATCGGTGGCAGCGACGTCGAATGCATGCCGTCATCGACCTCCCGCACCACATCCCTTACATATCCCGTGAGGTCGGCTGCCATACTCTGGAACGAAAAGGTTTCCCGCATGGCATCGTAGTCAAACTGCATATTTTGCAGCTCGATCTGCCGCACGTTGGCAAACGTCTCGTATCGCTGGACCATGCGCTCGATATCGGCTCTTGACATTCTGCGCTGCCTTTTGACCCGACCAAGCGAATGCCGCACAATGTCGCCGCTCATAAGGTCGATGAGGTGATCCGAGATGGCGGTGCGTCCGACGTCTTCGGCCATTTGTCCAGCAAAGACTGCTTCCACGATACGCTCGAGTCGATGGATATAGATTTGGATGCTGATATCGAGGAGCATGTTGAGGATCTCGTCAGTGATGTCGGACGTAGTGGGCAAGATCCATCGTAAGAAAACGCGACGAGCATCGCTGAGTTCACTGATGTTGCGGAAGGGGGCGCGGACGACATCGTCGCCTGTGATGTGTTGGCCTCTAGCGCGTCCGTACTGCGAAGGGTCCGTAGGGAGCTGATGGATGTAGTGGACAAAGGTGGCGCAGTTGGCCATCTTCATGGCTTCCTCGAACCCCTCTGGAGGCGATTGGCCCGATTCGCGGCGTAGTGATCGAGTGACCTCGTCGATGTCGATGAAGTGATGCATGTACTGAGCTTCGGCGAGCAGCTGATTGGTTTTGTACGATTCGAAAGGCGTCCAATTGCGAAGCATTTCGTCAAAGGACTCTGGCTGCCACATGTCGTCGTACAGGCTCATGTAGAAGTGGAGGACACCCTTGGCGTTGATGATCAGCGCGGCACAGCGCTCTTCGATGGTGGGAATGTCCAGCCTTCCGTCGGGATGAGCAAGAGACGGACGCAGCCGCTGACCTGGACGAGCAACGCTGGTGTTGGCGATAGATTCTGCGGCCACCGACGCGTCGTCATAGTGAGGTGCGCTTGCATTGGGACGTCGACTGCCACGCGACATAGTGGCCGCAGCAGACTTGTCGCTGCGTGCTGGAAACATGGTGCGCAAATCTCGCTCAGGATCGGCGATTCGAGCCAGAGGAGCGCTTTGTCTAGGTCCTTCCGACGCTCGTGGGCGGTTCAATGCGCTTCCGTAGCTGAGGGTGCGGCTGGTAGAGGGAGGCCCTGCAATCGATGCTCTTGCAGGTCTTTTGCCTCGTTGGTCTTGTGCGCGGAAGCGATCAAGTGCACTCTGGGTGGTATCAACGCCAGCTGTTTCAGTGCGGATGCGGCGGTTAGGACGCGGGGTAAGCTGCTGTAGGACCAGCAACTCGTCTAAAGCCTCTTGCACATCATCCTCTTCGCTGATAGCGTCGTCTGTGTCTTCGAGAGGCGCGCGAGCCTTGCTGAGCGAGAGCCGCCTGTCTGAGAAGTCCTGGTAGTCGATATCGGACGAGTCGGTCGCTAGCGGATCAGGTCGATGCCTAGAAAGACCGGTGGTGGTGCGCCGTCTGGACGTGTCGCGAGCGCGTGTGCCAGAGGCAGCAGCGGATGTGGAGACGAAGGCAGGTGCGGCAATGGAGGCTCGCGTTCGCCTCGAGGTCGAAGCGGATGCTGACATTCTGAGCGCGAGGGAGGGCGCAGCACGACTGCCTGCTCCGCACACTGACGGATGTGTGATGAGGAGATGATCAGGTGGAGATTCGCTCTATGCAATAAGACCCTGTGACCCGGAAAAAGTGACACACAGCTCGCCTCAGGCAAACCACGCACTTGCCGACGCGTGCACAGCTCAGCCTTGATTCACGCGTCTGTCCAGCTGCGCCTTGGATTCGGCTTCGGAATTCGGTCAGCAATCTGCCCGACAGGTCGTTCACCTTCTTCTCCTCCTTCTCAGAACCCTCGACGATCGGACTTGCCGTGAATGGTTCTGTAAATGAGGATGTGAAAGCACTACTGGTACATCAAGACAGGAACGACGAAAGGATATGGCAGAATGCGTCCAACCGGGGAATCATATCAAGATTGTTCGAAAAGAATCTGGCGATTCTATAGCCTGCACAGTGTTTCGGTCTCCTAGACCGAAGTGCAGGAAAAGGGTGTCCCAACGCTACCTGAGTTGTACGAGTCACGGATAGAGATGGCACTCGCCCAGATTCCAACCACACATAGCACCACCGAGATAGCAAAGATGACGACCGCCACAGCCAGGCCGATCATCTTGCGCCACGACTCGAGCCATCGACCCTGGTTCAGGTACAGCCACATGACAGCGCTCAACCCCGTGAACATGGACCAGAACAGGGCGGCTTCCAGCCCCAAGAAGCTGGAAAAGAAGGGAATCAGGCATGCGAGAATGAAGCCTAGCACCCATGTGAGGGCGTTGATGAGAGTCCAGACGATCCAGCCGAGAGTTGTGGAGTTGTGGATGTGTTGCGGTCGTGATCGAAAGATGATCACGTACAGATGCTTGTTGGCCACTTGTCCGCTTTCGCAACCAGCGATCAGAATGGTCGGCAGCGCGAGACCGTAGGCAATCTTGCTCATCGTGACCGATAGGCTGTTTAGACTCGGCGAGCTAGTGTACTGGCCGAGGTTGTGGTAGATGACGCCTCCGACCACCAGATACAGCACCAGCTGCACGGCTACCAGCACAAAGAGACTCTTTCGGAAGTCGGTGGGCTTGCGCATCTCGGAGATGATAGGGAGGTAGCTGGGGATGGCACCGAAGCTGACAAAGAGGTTGAGCACATAAAGGAAGCCTTCGAGGAAATCGACCGGGACACCAGGAGCCGGTCCAAAGGCTACCACCTTGATGGGAGGTGCGTTCGCCGGGGCGTTCTGAGGGCCCGTGATACCACTGGCGATCATGGCAAAGATGACCACGACAACGATCGACGTGAACGAGACAAACGCCGCGTACGAGAAGAGCTTGTACGAACGAGGAAGCGTGAAGAGGAATGAGATGACCGCGAACACGAAGGCGAGCACGACCGCACACGAGCGCCAGCCGAGAATGTGAAACGCTTGTCCTCCGAGCAGAACGTGGTTGCCCTGCAGAAAGATGGAGAAGATCAGCTGAGAGATGCCGAGGATTCGTGCGCCCCATGGTCCAAACATGAGGAAGCCAGCGTCTTGAAGGTTGTGTACGCCAGGGAAACGCATCTTGAGCTTCCAGTATTGGTAGCCGGTGTAGTAGCAGATGTAGGCGAACATGAACGTGAGCAGCACGAAAGGCACGACGCCAATAGCGACGGCTACCTTCGGAATACTAAGGATACCAAGCGCGATGGCATATGCGACTTGGTTGAAGAAGGCACCTTTCCAGCCGAGTGTCTTGGGAATGGCGCCGTGGTCATGTGCTTTTTGCTGCTGCTCTTGTGTTTTGGTGACCTCTTCGATGTCGCTGACCTGGACATTTTGACCCTTTTCGGTCGTCTCGTACACTTGTGCGCCTCGCTCTCCTAGCAATTCAAACAGGTAGCTGTCTTGCCACGACTTAGCTCGCTCTCCTGAAGGGAAGAGGAAAGACCTGCCGACGGGATGTGATGTCTCGGCTTTTCGCTCCGGAGATGGTGAATTGCTCCTGCGAGAAGTTGCGTTTTGAATGCGAGTGTCGGCGCTCGATGCGTTGATGCTATCACCGCTCAGCCGAGCCGGCGTCGCTTGATTCGGGGTAGCCATCCTGAAGAGTGGATAACTGGGCCGCTCACCTGAGATCTTGTGATGACCGAACGGATGAAGTGCTTTCTAGTCGTTCGGAAGGTCGTCAGAAACGGATCTTTTTTTGCGCTGTTCGATGACAACTTGAGTCGAGTCGTAGATAGAAGAATAGACGGGGCGCCGAGTTGGTCCGGAGTCGACTTTGGAGTGATTGTGGCCGATTCTGATGAAGTCCGTGCAAAGGCGGATACGAAGGAGTTCAGGTAGATGCGCCAAAGGGTTGCGTCTGATGTGGGAGTGGATTAGGAAAGGTGGCCGAATGTGGTGGTGAGAGGAAGGACGTGCAGACTGAACGGACCAAGAGCTGGTTGGACAATCCGAGGTTGGAGGTCAACGGAAGAGCCGATAGAAGCGAAGAAGGCAAGGCAAGGGTACAGTTTGAAGTTCCCTGCAGTGAGGTGTCGTGACTTGCTTCAGGACGGAATCCGGAGTCCATCGTTGTCAGAAAGGCTCTGTCACGTTCTTCATCGACGCAGAAGCTGCGCTCGGGCTTTTGCAACCACACCTTCCTCGCTCAAGCCGGAGCCCTCGCGAACCGGACTGTATAGTCCTCCACTCTCTTGGCCCCTGAGTGCCTATTCGCTGAGTATCCGCCGAGTACAAACGCAAAGTCGGAAGTGCAGTAGCCACACCTGGTACTTCATTGCTCCAGCCGAGGTGTGTGATACCGTGTATACAGCTGCCCAGACCAAGTCTCTTGAGCGCCAGGAAGTCTTCGTACTCTGGTCATGTGGCCGATTTGCACCCGCAGGATCACACAGTCTTCGGAACCAGCCCGCTCAAAGCGTGCGCTTGACGGCTCTTCCGACACGGTAGATCTACAAGTCAATCACAGAATTAGTTAAATTCTTGCATCTCACTGGCCACACCCGGCGACTGAGGAGAGTATATTGTTATTATAACACAATCGATGGTCGAGCCTTTTTCCTGCTGCTCAGTGCGACGTTCCCAACCTTGAAAGCAACTCTTGAAGCTACTTTACGAAGCTTTCTGTCAGCATTCAGGATCTGACGAGTGCCCCATGATCCCTGAGGATTCGTCCTTTTCGACCTGGCGGTCAAGTTGTCCTTGACAGCCGCCGCTCGAAAAATCTTCCGAACAGCAGAAAAAATTAAATTGACCCACGGCAATGCACGCGTAACGCAACGTCAGCTGTTCGAAGACTCGCTTAATCTTCCGATGCACCGAGTTGGTGGCGCTGGATATCTGCAGTGTGCGAATCAGCTCTCTCTCTCGAGACTGCAAATGGGCGGAAAATTTCTTCGCGGTCGACAATGGCGCAGCCATTACGTCGCTGCGATTGGTCGGAAGCTGAGCGAGCGGGCCGTTCGATCGTCCGCGCCGAAGGCCCGTTCTCTCCTCATTGGATAGTGATGATTGCCTTTCCGTGTTGCGAGCCCGGGCTCGTTGGACCTCCTTCTCACTCCAAGTCCGGCAGATGATATCAAGAACGAGGATGCTTCCGCGAGTCTAACGCAGGCTTTGGATTTTGCCCTCCAAAAGCTAGGACGCGAGGGGAGCCTGCTGGCTGGTTGCCGAGCCGCAAACAGTGGCTTCTCGTCGAGACGGCGGCAGCATCAACGCGGCAAATTGATCGACTTCGTTTAGAGATCTTCCTACAATTTGGACAAGCGGAAATTGAATTTGTCAAAACGAATTCCAATGTTCAGCTGCACTCTGTCACAAATGAGCGCTTCGGAATCTGTTCCGACACAGCAAATTGCGCTGTCACTTCTTGGCAGTACATCAGAATCGTGCCAGTGTCTCCCGGTCTTGCCAGAACCTCAGGCGGAGGCTGCAAGGCTAGTGGATCAGGATCGATCCTTGCCAGCAGACCCGATGTAGCTCGATCCACTTCTCTCTGCTCCGAGGCAGGGACCAAAGTGTTTTCCAGCCTCCGTGGACCATATCACAAGAGTCCAATTGCGGGGAAGATAACGTTGACTTCTTGGACGCCTCAACCATCCGGCATGTCTGCATGGCATGCGCATCGAGGCTGTGGGGTAAAGCTTCTTTATCCTCAACGTGGCTGACGAGGCACTGTATGAAGTGAGAAGGGGGTTGAGGCTCAGACGGGTTTTGGCCGCTTAGACCGACGGTCTGGCGCTTCCGCCCGATGCCTCTGCTGAGAAGGCCCTCCCGATGGGCGCAATCAAGCGATTCGTCTGAGTCAACCCGTCAAAGCCTTCTGAGCCGAAGTGCAGGACGTCACGAGCCCAGCTCGTGTTGCTGTATCCATAGCATAGCAGCTACTGGATTGACGCCCATGTATGCAGCAGCCTCTCGATCTCGTAACACAGGCATGTGTTCACAATCGTGCACGTGCAGAAGAATTCAGAAGCGGACACAGTACGTGCAATGCTGCTGCATTCTAACAAACCGGATGACATCCCTCAGACGCCAATCAGCTTCTTGGCGATCGAAATCTTGTACATGGGCTGCCACCAAATCTGGATCTCATCGATGCTCGAGATGCATGCGAGCGCCGTCGCCCATCCTGGTCCGACAAACCCTTCTCCCGCCACCCGTCCATGCGCCGGCAAAACGAGCCCAGGCGATCTTTCGTCCTTACTGCTGATCGCCTGTGGAGGACGCAACGGCCACGGCGTGTGTTTGCGGAACCCAGCAGGGGGCGGACGCCATGCCACGCCGCTTCTGCCCGGATCGTCGATGAAGGCCCTCCATGTGATTTGTCCACGCGGAATGTTGGGATCGCCGAGCACCTTGACAGCTTCGAGGACCCGCGCGCCGACACGTGCTGCACTGCGTCGATTGATCCGTGTCTGCTCGTACATGTCATCGTCCGACAGCAAAGGCTCTGCGGGCCATGCTGGTAGCCGATCGTCGGGCTCAAAGTCGAGCGAGGTGAGCTCTCGAGCCCGAATGTAGAGCAGCTCGATTCCGTGAGGACCGTAGGTCATGCTGTAGAGCCCTTCAACGGCACTCCAGTCAAAGTCGACGTGTGCTGGATCGAGACGCGGCGGCAGAGGCAGGTGTTGATACGCCACTGAGTCTGTCGAGCTGACCGCCGGCTTCGGCAGTGCCGATGAGCGTCTGGGATTGCAGATGGGAAAGAAGCGCGGTCCACTTTCGAGGGCATGAGCTTGAATTGGCCACGGTCGGTACGGTGGCGGAGGACTCATGACGAGAGAGTCAATTGTCAACCTTTCGCCCTCGATCAGCCATCTGCGATTCGCTGACATCGTCTCCCAGATGTCAGAGACGCCAATTTGTACGCTTCCGAGGCGGCTCCAAGGCGGCGAGCGGATGGCCGGAAGCAGCGCCGGCGGAGGAAAGATGGTTGGAGGCCGTGGCGTCACGACCAAAGGGGACTGTACGAAGGCGGCGTTGCGCTCGTTTGCATGTACGTATGGCTGCCAAGTCTGCGTCGAGACACGCACGTCAACGTCCTCTGCACCTTCGTCTATACGCGCCGAACCTGCGTCCGAAAGCGGATAGACGTGGTGCTCGGCATCATCCACAGCGTGTCTGTGCGGACCAGCCATGAGTCGCCTCAAGATGTCCTGGGCCGGATCGTCCTCCTCAAGGTCGAGACCCAAGTTGAAAAAGTCGGGTGCTCGAGCCATTTGTCTCACAACCCATCCCTCTTCGACTTCGTCTTCAAGCAGGTCCGCTTCATCCTCGTCCTGGTCATCGCCATTCAGGACTATCGTGCCTGCACGAGGGATGCGGGGTGGTCTGACGGGTGCATCTTGAGGGTCCAGACTCCTGAGCCAAGATTGACTCGAGATATGAGCTCGAATCGCGCCCCTACTAACGCTTTGGCTGCGGGTTCCAGTCTCCGGATGTGATGACGACGACGACGACGACGACGACGATGGTGATGATGTTGATGATGATGATTTACTTGGAGGCGCGACGAGCTTCGCGGGAGGAATGCCTTGGCGCCGGACATCGTCCCAGCTGAAATGCCACAAATTCTCTGTTCGGATGCCTGGCTCGCAGAGATCGGTACGAATCTGCGTCAAGCTCCGCCTGAGGATGGTGCCTTGACCTATCACTGCTGAGTTGGCTGGCATCGGAAAGCCCGTGACCTCGGACCATCGCTCCCTGTCGTTGTCGAGGCCTTGAAGACGGTTGGTTGGGTAAACCCGCTGGCAGACGATGGCGGGCGACGATTTCATCGCACCGGCAGAGGCAGAGGGATTGAAGGCCCGGGCGCTCGGAGTAGACCGGGATCCGTCGTCTGTAGAAGCTGTCGCGTGCTCGATCTCGTCGCTGAAATGCATGTCGAGGACGATGCGGATGACCATGCCGTAGAACGGCACATCGGAAGCCCACCATCCCAGCAAAGTCTCAGCGATTCGAATGAAGGAGGCGTAGACCTGATAAAACGATGTCGCATCCTTAAACTGATGTAGCTTCAGGTCGGACTCGACCGTTTTCGAGCGATCAGCAGGGTCTTGCTGAATATACTCGCCTAACGTAGGCCAGGAGGGAGGATGGACGACGTCGGCTTGCAAACCAAAGTCGGGATGCCAGAGAGGCAGTGCGGACTCGAGAGGATGAACACCTGGACCATGTACTGGAGGACTTAGCGAGTAGATGGCACGTGCGACGAAGGGCTTCCACAGAACGTCCTGCAGCGCCACCTGGCGAATCCGGGAGCTGGTAGCTGAGAGTCGTGCCAAAGCAGCAGCATCGAGATGAGCGAAAATGTCCAGCAGAATCTCGTGGGGAAGTTGCTCCATTGCACTGAGTTTAGTGTCCGCAGCCGCCGTAGGATGGCGGCCGTCAAGCCAGCCCGGTTCCATGATGGTCGCTCCTCCGCCGCTAGGTCATGGCAGATGCGCGAGGATGAGCGCGACAGACGAGGAGGTCGAAAGATAAAGTAGCACAAGGAGCGCTCGCGATGCTGGTCAGCCCGACATCAGCAAGAGCAGGATTCACCGGTCGAACTTCGTCTCGGATCTCGTGGTGGGTGCAGTCGCCTGATTCTTGATATACACTGTAAGACGAAGTCGTCGATCAACGCGGCGTCGCTCCGTATCGCCATTCAGCGGCCTCCGGCGGAATGAAGGACACGAGGAGAAGAGCCGTTCTGAAGGACGAGCAGTGATGGATCGTGCGAATGGATGGAGCTGGGTCACGTAGCAGGCCCGAGCTCGAGGCCGGAGGACATGTTGCAAAGCTACAGTTGGCGA
Organism: Pseudozyma sp. F8B2; assembly: GCA_003004685.1. NCBI lineage: Eukaryota > Fungi > Basidiomycota > Ustilaginomycetes > Ustilaginales > Ustilaginaceae > Pseudozyma > Pseudozyma sp. F8B2. The sequence continues at coordinate 663,330 of NXFQ01000005.1, forward strand.
AGCGTCAAACTGACATGTGGAGTAAAGTTAGTTAAGCTACTTGACGTGCATGGCCGTATTCACGCTCGCATCGCATCGCCTCGCCTCACCGCCGGTCACAGAAAGAAGAGGCGTGGGGGCGAGATCGTATCGTCGCTTTCGCTTGTCCCGATCGTTCCAAGGGATCCAAAGACCCTTGCTTCCGAATCTAGGCCGCCGTGGGAATAACTGAAGTGGAATTGTGGGCGGATGTCTCCGTGAGGCGTACAATATTGCCGTCAGAGATGCGAGCGCTGCTGACTTTTCGGATTCGGATTCGACGGGCTTGCCCTTCTCTTCTTGTGTCCGCAACTGGGCCAGAAAACGCTCGGAAATTGTTGGGATGTCGCAGAGCGCAATACCGTAACTTCTGTCGATTTTTGTTCTTTGCACCCTGAACAGCTAGATAGAGCCGAGAAGAATCGATTATCTCCTAAGCTCACGGTTTGAGCAGCGCGCGAATTTTCTACAGATCGGGCTCAGCACGGCCGCCACTCTCTCGCGGAGCAACACACCGAAGAGCAACGAGAGCGAGCGTGTGTTGCAATGGCGAGGCGATCCAAGGCGAGGCTTTTGGACATAATTGACCGACGTGCCTCACGTACCACCTTGCCATCTGTCAACCACTATCATCGATCTCTCCCGTTGTCACTGCATCTCTTGCTGCTTGCTTGAGATCATCCATCCTACCTCAACCCACACAATGATTGCTGGTCTCTTGTCGCGATCGTCGGTTGCTCCGGCGAGGGCGTTCCAGGCCTCGACGCTTCCTCGCGTTGTTTCGGCGCTCCCGCGTGTCCACAGCCGTGGTCTCGCCACCGGTGCTGAACCGTATGATGTCGTCGTCATCGGAGGCGGTCCTGGTGGCTACGTTGCTGCCATCAAGGCGGCTCAGCTCGGTCTCAAGACCGCCTGCGTCGAGAAGCGTGGCTCGCTCGGAGGCACGTGCTTGAACGTCGGCTGCATCCCTTCCAAGGCCATGCTCAACAACTCGCACCTCTACCACCAAGCCCAGCACGACTTCAAGAACCGCGGTATTGACGTTGGCAACATCTCGCTCAACCTCGAGACCATGCTCAAGGCCAAGTCTAGCGCCGTCACCGGCCTCACCAAGGGTATTGAGGGCCTCTTCAAGAAGAACAAGGTCGACTACCTCAAGGGTGCCGGTAGCTTCAGCAGCCCCACCACCGTCAAGGTCGCTCTTAACGATGGCGGCGAGACTGAGGTCGAGGCTAAGAACATCATCATCGCCACCGGTTCCGAGGTGACGCCCTTCCCCGGCATCGAGATCGACGAGAAGCAGATCGTCTCGTCCACCGGTGCGCTCGAGTTGCAAAAGGTACCCGAGAAGATGATCGTCATCGGTGCCGGTGTCATTGGTCTCGAGATGGGAAGCGTATGGAGCCGTCTTGGAGCCAAGGTCGAAGTCGTCGAGTTCCTCAACGCCGTCGGCGGTGCCGGTATTGACGGTGAGATCGCAAAGAGCTTCAAGAAGACGCTCGAGAAGCAAGGTCTCAAGTTCCGTCTCGGCACCAAGGTGATCGATGCCGAAAAGAAGGACGGCAAGGTGCTGCTCAACGTGGAGGATGCCAAGTCTGGGGAAAAGTCGCAGCTCGACGCCGACGTGGTCCTCGTGTCCATCGGCCGTCGCCCCGTCACCAGCGGTCTCAACCTCGAGGCGGTCGGAATTGAGAAGGACGAGCGCGGACGCATCGTGGTCGACGACCAGTACAACACCACCTGCAAGGGCGTCAAGTGCATCGGTGACGCTACGTTCGGACCCATGCTTGCGCACAAGGCCGAGGAGGAGGGCATCGCCGCCGTCGAGATCATCAAGGCCGGACACGGTCACGTCAACTACGCCGCTATTCCCGCTGTTGTCTACACGCACCCCGAGGTCGCTTGGGTCGGCAAGAACGAGGAGGAGCTCAAGAAGGAGGGCGTCGAGTACAAGGTGGGCAAGTTCCCCTTCCTGGCCAACTCGCGTGCCAAGACCAACGCCGACTCGGACGGAACGGTCAAGTTCCTCGTCGAGAAGGAGACCGACAAGGTGCTCGGCGTGCACATCATCGGCCCCAACGCCGGTGAGATGATCGCCTCGGCGGTACTTGCCATCGAGTACCAGGCTTCGGCGGAGGACATCGCCCGCACCTGCCACGCGCACCCTACCCTGTCCGAGGCCTTCAAAGAGGCTGCCATGGCCTCCTACTCGAAGGCCATCCACTTCTAGAGTGCTCAAAAAGCTTGACACGAACAACGTGCTTTTGCAGCATCGACTCATCCCTTGTATCGCACCGCGATCCATGTGTACTGTATAGATCGGCGGCTAGTTTCCCCGTAAAAACCTCATCAATGCTTTCGCTTATTTGCTGCGGATTTCGCAGTCGGCGTGTGTCAAAATCATGGCGTGGAAAAGAGGAAAGAGCTGTATCAAGTTGTCGTCTTTGTTGCTGAATGTTGGTGTCCTGGCAGCAACTCTCTTCGCGATGGTCGACATTCTGCAGAGGATGAAAGGCTGCGTCGGCTACGGAAATGCAAGACAACGCTGGCTGGCTGTCTTGTGTGTGAATGTGTGTGGCCAGCCATCGTCTCGGCTATCGGCGACGGTCGAGCGCCGCAAGTTGACCGAGCCAGACTGTGACAACCACCGGGCGCGGCGACACACGCGCCCTCAACTCACGACGTATCTGGTGTTGCACGAATGGAGCACAATCACTCGGCCTGAAGCTTCATCTCCCGTCAGCTTCTCGTCAACACTCTGGCTTTCGAGAGAAGGATGTAGGGCAACAAAGCTGTTCGCTGGTCGATCGAACGAAACGTGAATCGTGTCTGTGGGACATCCCCCTCTGCGCTTTCGTTGTTCCACGCACTCGAGAGTCTCACTTCTTGCGTGAGCTACCGAGCAGCCGGGACTGACAGTGAACAGTAAGGTAGGTGGTACTGTAAGCCACGAATAGGCGCAGGAGCTAAAAATAAGTCAAGACGGCGGTCAAATCCGATTTCATCTCCCGAGAGCGCTGTCCCGCTTCGTCTCGCGTAAGACGCCTCCTCCGTTTGACAGATCTGCGCCGGCGAATCAGGAAGCTCTCTCGTCGCTGTTTCCCACAATTTACCGTTTCCATAGAGGGTCCGTCGTGATCTGCACCTGAGGTGAGACGCGCTTTTTCAGCTCGATTGGAGCTATTTTTCCCGCGTGCAGCCTTGTGTGTGCCGCCGATTCACTGGAATTAGCAGCAGCTTGGCGGCCTGAACGAGAAGAAAGACGCAGCAGCCAAGCAGCAATTTCCTCTACCCCGGCTTTCGGTGCGCACAGAGGCTTTCCCATCCGTTCTTGGTGCAAAAGCGAAGGCGGAGGTGTCCGCTTCGCGTGCGGGCTTCGCTAAGTTAATCTGTGCAGTTGGCCATTCGTGCATCTCCGCTGCGGCTAGCGCTGCTGGTGCTGCTGCTGCCACGACTCACGAACTTCTTTTTGGTCTCCGCCAGAACGATCACGTCTGAAAGTCACACCACCGCCTTGGTTCCTTCTGGATCAGACAAGACAATCTTCAAGCTCAGCTCGACCTTTCTCTGTACCGCCCTCTGCATCCGAACGATTCGCGTCCGTGCCTCTGGATCCATCTCCACTTGACCTTCTTCCACCACGACCGCCCTTCCACCTCGTCGTCCACTTCCGCTTTGCTTGGTCCGACACGCTCCCTACACTCATCCTCCAAACGCTCCTTCCGTCAGTTCAAACTGCGTCCTTCTTGTCGTTGTACTCTGACACCCAAGGTCTGGAACAGCCGAGAGCTCGCCAGGCCCGCAAGCAGGACCTTCATATCGCAGCCCACTTACGCGCACTTCACATGAACGACTGCCAATGAAGACGTCGACCAGCAAATAAGTCAAGGCAAGCCTTTTTTCGCGGCGTGTGCACGCATGCTCTGGGAGATAACCTACATCGAGCTTTCGTAAGCTAGGTGTGTCTCGACCTACTTTCTCCTCGACTCGACTCTTTCATCAGCCCGACCTTCGAGGCTTCGATCCTCGCGCCGACAAAGCCAAACCGTCTCGCTGCCCTGGTAGTCGTACAACACTTCAGGGGACTGCACACTGGCTCACACAGCTTTCGTTGGACCTTCATCCGAGACCCACTGACTGCCACAGCATTGCATCACGCTGCGTGACACCGGACTCACACACGTCACCGCGCCCCTGCCTGTAGACGCACTACCCACGTTCCTCACGCCAAGGAAGTTGAAAGGCATCGCCGCCCACCTTCGCTTGCTTGTGGGAGCGCGCATATCGCATTCATTGTCCCATCAAGATTTGACTTCATAAGCTGCAAGTGCCTCAAGTTGCAGCTGCTTTTGAAGAGCCCTTTCCGTCTTCGCCATGTCGTCTCCCGAATCCACACAGTCGCCGTCGGCGGACATGGACCAAGACGACAAGCCGCGTGTACTCGTCGACGGTCCTGGAGGTGCCGAAACCAAGCAGGGCGCCAAGATTGCTTGCCTCGAGTGCAGATCGGCCAAGATCAAGTGCTCTGCGCCCACAGACGGCCAGGTCCCATGCAAGCGCTGCGTCAAGCATCAGAAAGAGTGTCTTTTCGAGAAGCACAAACGCGGTCGAAAGCCAAACAAGCGCTTCTCGGTGCCGTCGGACCTGCGAGCAGCGGCACGTCGCAGCAGCGAGGGCACGTCGTTTGAGCATTCCACTCGTCCAACCTCGTCCGGCGGCCGATCCGATTCGCATCACACCATGTCGCATCACAACAACGAGCAGCGCCAGCGCAACTCTCGCAACGGTCGCGGCACTCCCGAAAGAGCTCCGCACACGCACCAGTCCACTTTTGGCTCGAACCCAGGAAGCACCGCCAGTCGTCAACACTTCGGAGATGCCAATTGGAAGCAAGGCAGCGGCTTCGGCCCGCCCGCACAAAGCAGAGGTTTGCAAGCGTCGCACTATCCTGACGACCGCTTGCATACCACGGCCGACAAATACCCAAATGGTGGCATGTCGACGTCCATGTCGGCGCCTTCCACTCTCGCTCAGTCGAACATGCCGTATGGCTACCCGCAGTCGATGCATCATGCAACACCGCTCCATCCGCAACCGCATTCGCATCAGGCTCAGCATCACCAGCATCAACATCAGTTGTCGCATCAACATCAGCACTCGCATCAGCAGCACCAGCACCAGCACCAACATCAGCATCAGCCATCACAACCACCGTCCTCGTATCCGCAAGGACGTCACGGCTCTGATCATCCCAGTCCTGGACGCTGGCGCGATCATCCGCAGTCTCAGGCTGTCTCCTCCCCCCACGGCCCTCATTCTGCCGCCGCTGCTGCCAAACAACACGATGGCTTCGCCCATGCACACAATCGACCTTATCCACACAACGCCCCAGCGCCGAGCCACAGCTACGCACACTGGGACAGTCAGCTCGGGTCCGAGAGGAATCATAAAGCCAAATTGGAACTCTCTCCTTCAAGGCGGACAGACACTTCTGCACTACAGGGTCAGCAGCAGCACAAAGCGAGCACCTCGATCTCACACTACGCCACTCATACTGACAACACCAAGCCGCAGAAGCTCCAATCCTCAAACAGTCAGCGCAGCTCATCCAAAGGCCGAGTCCAGCGTCGTGATGCGCCGCCGTCCTCACAGCATCAGCATTCTTCAAGCAGAAGCGGAGCATACGACCCCGAGGCGGAAGAAGATTTCGAGGCCGAGCAGGATGAGCTCGAGGATGATGCCGACGCCACTCGTGAGGAGCACGACTACGTGCTATCCAACCCGCTCAAGTTGCTGGCACAGGCCTCTGATGCAGCTGCCGCCCGCATCGAAGGCGGGCGCGTCGAGCCTGGCAGCCGAAGTTCCTTGGCGGCGGTCGAAACCATGGGTTTCCTTCAGCCCACTTTGCCTTCCAACCGTATGGCTGTGAGCGCTGCAGTCAACTTGACTGGCCTCGGTCGTCCTCTCTACGGACGAAGGGAGGACGACCTTGCACGTGCTCAACGCGGCTGGCCCTCAAGCCGCGTGCTTCCTCCCCTGCTCAACCCGAACCGAGCAGCACTTCCGAGCGACGAGGCAAGTCCCGATGCGTCCACTCGTAGTCAGCCAGCATTCCTCAGGGACACTATGCGTTCCAAGTCGTTTCCAGAGGGCGAGCTGCCGAGATTGGACCCTCCCACTTCTCTGGACGAGCACGAGTCTGGTGCCTTTGCAGCTGCCGCGTCCAGCAGCAGTCAGGCGTCTGCGGCAAAGGCCTCGTTAGGCGCAACTCTTGGACGACCCAACGTCCTCACTCCTTCCACTCTTGACCACGAAGCTTGGGAGTACCGTGAAGGCAAAGCACAAGCGCGTCGCGGATACGGATCTAGTCCCGGAGGAGTTAGCGGCGATGCTGTTACTACAGGCAGCAGCGTCTCCGCCGGTGCGACCACGGGCCAAAAGCAGGGCGCCATTTCCGCCGTGAATGGAGCTTCTCCCGGCGAGATGATCGAGTCTCCCGCCGACGAGGTCACAACAGCCATGCTGGGTAAACGCAAGCGAGGGCGCTCCCGCGCAGCCCGCGGTGGAGGCTTCCCTACCCGTCGCAGGAGGCTTGCCGAATGGGACACAGATGCGGAGAACGGCGACGGTGTAGATGAGGAAGGCATACCGGACACCGCCAAGGGCAAGCAGGTGACTATCGCGACCATCGCACCACGCAAGGATGCTGGCGGCGTCACTTCCGGCGGCGAAGGCGAAGCTGGTGCCTCCCGCAAAGGCTACTTCAATTTGAGCTTGTTCCACAGCAAGAACGACGATACAGAAGGCTTGGACCCCGTGGAGCTTGGCTTAGTCGAGCTGAAAGAGCTCGAGAGGCTCTTCGACGTCTTCTTTGCACGCATCAACCCGGTGCTGGACCTCTTCGACCCTTTCCTTCACAGTGTTGCGTTCGTACGTATGCGCTCGGCTTTCCTCACGACGGTGATTTCGGGCATGGCTGCTCGCTTCTCAGATACACCGCAAGATGCGAAACTCGCCTCGACACTAGACAGGCACTGGCAAGAGAAGCTCCTCCCGATGATCTTGCTCGGCGGCCACAAGAGCGTGGAGATAAGTCAAGCTTTCCTGATCTTGACCACATACAGTCGCCCAACGAACCGCCTCGTCGATGATCGCTCCTGGCAATACCTTGGATTCGCGATCCGCACAGCCACCGAGGTCGGTGTGAATCGCAAGGTCACCCCTAGCGAAAATCTGCTCGGCAACGAGCAGGTGGCTCGCCGCGTTCGCAACCGCGAGAGGCTCTGGTACAACCTCTTCCTTTACGACCGAACGTTGAGCGCTCAGACCGGTCGACCATGGACGATATCAGAAGACCGAATGATCGTGCAGAGCTCCATGTGGCATCGACAGGACTTTGCGCTGCCCGAGGACGTCTCGCTGGTCAGCTTGATCAAGCTGCGTCGCATCACGGCTCAACATACCGAGGCCTTCGACACGTACCTGACAAGTCCGGATCGCTTCGATGAGACGCAAACGGCAACAGCTCTGGGCGTTGGTGGCCAAAGCATGTTCGATCGCCGCCTCGCAGGTCTCGAGTTCTTTCGCAAGAATGCCAACGCCGACCTGGAAAAGTGGAAGGAGACTTGGTGCATCAACACGGAGGACAAGATCAAAGAGGTCGACACGAGCGCGGCAGCCGGCAAATATCTAGTTCGATGGGCGCCCACCGCCAAGCTCTTTTACTACCATTCACGCCTTTTGATCAACTCGCTGGTCCTTGGTTCCACGGAACAGTACGAAGGCTTCCTTTCTGGATCCTCCGTGTCTGTCGATTGCTGGACATCTGCCATCTCGCTCATCGACACAGTGCTCAATGATTTCACGGAGGAATCTCTGGTGACGTGGTCCAACGATCGAGTGGTGATGGCGGTTTATGCTGCCGTATCCGCCGTGCGCATGACCAACATGCAGCACAAATACGCTTTCGCCGACAAGGAAACGCTACTTGCGCTTGTCCGCCGTCTTGCGACCAGCATGACGAATGCAGGCAAGACGCCGCGACACCGCAACGGCTCTGCTACGCCCTACGGCCGTTACCTCAAGTCTGTTTTGGCTGCGTTTGAGCCCGAGAATCCGGTTTCTGCTGCTGCAGCGACGACGCAGAGTGGATCGGGTGCCACAGCGCAAACGCCGGGCAAGGACAGCGAGCAGGCGACGTCGGTGACCACCAGTAGTCTTGCGCCCGGCGATAGTCGATCTGCTGCTGCTACTCCGACAGCCGCCATGGTTGTAGCCGCGCCTCCCGTCGCCGTTGCGGAGGGTCTTTCTCAGGGCACCTTGGACGAACACGGAGCGAAGAAAGACGATGGAGCAGGTGGAGTCAGTTCGCAAGATGACTCGGCCGCAGGTGCCACAGCGGAACAAGGCGTCGGCGGCACGATCAAGGATGGGAACGGTGCAAATGCCGTCTTGAAAACGGAAGGCTCGGCCAGTGGAGGCGATGTGGCTAGCTCTTTGCCTCAGGTCCCGTTGATTGTGGCTGATGGCGACAGCATGGACATCGATATTTCGGCCGCTGCGTCTCAACTGGCAGCTGCGGAAACCAGCCTTGACGCTCCGAGCAGCATGGAGAAGCTGCTCACTCAGATGCCGATCGACGGCACTGTGGCGGTCACCAATGCAGGCGGCATGCTCACTCCAGTCGGTGGAACGAGCGCAAACAACGTCGCTTGGCCTGTCGACATATCTAGGCCACCTTCATCCGCCCAGTCGTCCTCGGCCGGCGGTGCCGATGGCACGAATTTACTCGTTGCGCCAGCGTCGAATCTCTTGCTCTCTACGTCTCTCTCACCCACAGCCCTGGGAGCGAGCGAGGCTACGTCTGCAGAGGCTGGAGTCGATGCGGTGGCAGCCGCCGTTGCTGCAGCTGGTATGCCCGACGTGGTGGACGATCCCGAGTCGCTGGAACGCATGTGGAACTACATGACGTCCTTCGAGCACACGTCGTTCTGGCAGCCTCAGAGCACGTGGAATTCGTCAGGGCTGGGAAGCAACGGTGGCGGGCAGGGTCACGCGGGTGGGAACGGTCCGTGAAGGGTGGAGTGGATCGCAGGACATGCTACGGCGTTGTGAGTGCGGGAAGAGTCGACACCCTTGTCGGTGGACGATGTGGGTGATTCATTCAGTGTACAGTCATTTTTTTGTAGGAAATAATGTTTGTTGCGACGTAACGGGGTTAAGATTTTCTTTACATGATGACACGGAAGCGTGAGGAGGCGTTCAAGTTGAGAGGATGGCGGGGATCTCTGGTTCCGGCGAAGCGGGGACGGGCGCCTCTACGAGCAGATCGTAGTGTCCCGGCCTGAGCAGCATTGTGCCGATCTCAGTGATCTGACCGCCCTCGACTTCGAACCTGACGACGTCGCAGCGATCCGGATGTTCCGCCGCGGATCTCCTGTTCTGCGCATCCTTACCAGGAACGGCTATTGATGCTGACGCCGAGCCATCTTCTGCGTTCTGGGTGGAGGTGTGGAGGGTATCCACTTCGGGGGGAAATTCTTCATCGATGGGTGTCTCGGGGGGAGCGTGTTGCGGGGAGAGGTAGGCTACGTCCAAGCTGACCTTGAGCGCGCGCGAGAGGGCGGTGATCTGAACGTGATCCGCCTCCTTACCGATCGCCTCTACGTGGTTGGCGCAGAAGCTAGCCATATCCGGTGGTGAGGCATCATCCACGTTGTCGAGCGAGAAGAGGAAAGGGGTGTATTCGTCGGCGTTGAGTTTGAGGAAGGCCGAGGTGAGGAGACGGAGGTAGACGACGATGGAGTTGGAGTGTTCCGGGTTGTTCATGGTTTCGACGAGGGCGTGTTCGTTGAGCTCTTTGGATTCGGGATCGGTCGAGTACATGCGGGCGAGCAGGTTTTTGAGCGGCTCGTAGAAGTCGGTCACCACGTCTTCGTCGAAGCCGGCTTGTTTGAGCAGCTGCAGCGTGGACTCAACGTGCTTGACGGTGAAGTGGTGCATGGGTCGATCCTTCATCGTCATGATCTTGTAGATGAAGGCGAACGCGAAGGCGCGGTAGAAGCAATCTCCATCTCCCTTGGCACGTCGCAGACCGATGAACCCTGCTTCCTCCTTCAACCACTTGATCTTGCCGAGGAAGGCGGGGTTGGACGCATACTCTTTCTCGAGCACCTCGATGGGTTCGACGGCGGAGATGAGCGGCTGGTGAGAGTTGGACTCGTTCTGCAGACGAGAGGCGAGTTCGAGACGTTGGGCGTCGGTGAGCGTGGAGAGGTCGGTGTCTGCGTTGATACCTTCCATCTTGATCAGGCCTGTGAGGGAGATGGGGAGACGGTGTGAAGGGTGTACGTGAAATCGAGATCTCTGCCCCGGCGTTGACGTCGTGTGAAGCGCTTGGGAGAGCGTGAACGTAAAGAATGTGCTGTGGCTCGACTAATCGGAGAGGCCGCTTGAGACGCAATGTGGTGCGATGTGATGTAAGCAATGATGTGCTTTCGCGGCGGTCTTGATGTACGAGCTAGAGCAATCAAAATATGGTGTGGATGAAGGAAAGAAGAATGAAAGCTCCTTACCTTGCCAAGTGTGCGTGTGTGTGTGTCGTGCTGCTCAATAGCGTGAATTGGATTGTGTGTGTGGAGCATGGCGGTCCACAAGAGCAGATCGGCAGCCGAATCGTTTTTCAAGATCACCAATTTCGCACACGGCAGCTGTTGCTCAGCTTAGAAATCTCCAAGTCGAATTCCATAGAAAGCTGGCGTTGCGGTGGCCCGTCCGTTTTGGGAATTTTCGCTGTCCAACATCATCATCAGGCATGAAACGCAGGTCACGCCTCTCATCTCGCGAGCGGAAAATTTCGAATCGGGCAAAAAATGGTCGCGATAACGAGGTGGAGATGTAACATTCTCATAGCTTGTCAACACAGATTCTGTCTGTTCTTCCGGTGCAAGTCGACATGGTCTAGACAGTCTTCTGCCTCTCCTGCTTCTTCAGCTTGCGCTCCATCTCGAGGAACGCCTTCATCGTAGGGTCCAAGTCGCTGATGACGCGGTCCACCTCGCGTTGCGCCCTTTCCTTCATATCCTCCTTCGACCCCGTGCTGCCGTCCGAAGAGGGATAGTCTCCCAGCAGATCTTGGCGCCACTCTTGTCGCGTCACTGGTGGTGAGAGCTCTGTCAGCTGGGTGCGAACGGACGAGAGACGCGAGTGGAAATCTTCGAGGTCTTCGGCGTAGATGTCGTAGGCGCAGTGGGCACATCCGGACATGCAGCATTCCTCCGGCCCTGGAGGTGGAGGTTTGAGTGGGATCACGATCCCGCGGATCACCGTTGGTCCCATGCTCGTCTCTGATGGAGCACTTGCGGGCTTGACCTCGGAAGCCGAGTCGGCTGTCGAGGCGGATGACACTTCAGCGGGCGTAGCACCTCTTGTGAGATCAACACCGGATTTGCTTTCGGTTTCAACAGTGTTGGCAGGCGTTTCTTGGATCGACGTTGAGCCTGTTGGATTCGAAGCCAGCGATTCGACTTCGTCGCCGACTTCGGTAGAGCCGGTTGAGGGATCGATGTTCTCGCTCGACAGGACGACCTTGGATCGGGGGAACCGGTCAGTGAGGTTGCGTCCGTACCTTCGTCCCTCGCGGCGATCTTGTTGCAGTTGCGCTGCTCGAAAGGCGCTGTGAAATTGTCTCCGTTGCTCGGGTGAGCCGAATGGGCTGTTTGCTCGACCGGCATCTACAGAAGACCCCATGTTTCCAGCTTCAGCGGCAGGCCCAAGCTTATAGTCTGATTCAATGGCCTCAAAGAGTTTGCGACAGTTGACGTGAGCCTTGAGACGCGCACAGAGCAGGAAAGCACCACTGAGCTTGCGGTTCAAGCTGTAGGTTTCCTGCGGTGGTGGCGTCAAACGTTCGCGGAGCATGAGCGGGATCTGAGCCTTGACGCGATCCGTGATGGTCTGGTGCTCGAACGGATACGGATCAGGCGCATCGGGGCGGAAAGGCTCCCCGAGCGCGATCATCGAGTCGACATGCGCCTGTTCCATCCCTTCACTCTCCTCACCCGTCAGATAGCCGACTTTCCTAGACCATGCAAGACACTCGTCATAGTTGCCCGCAATCGCGGCTTGCAGCATCTGGAGCCACTTGTCCATGAACTCCTTCGAGTACTCGCGCGTAGCTCCAAAGTCGATCAGCTGGATCTTGCCTGTGCGCTCGTTGTAGAGGAAGTTTGACCAGTTCGGATCGGTCTGCATGAGCCGGAAGCGGAACAGCTCCGAGAGGGAGAGGTTGAGAATGGATTGAGCGATGCGGTCTCGTGTGGCTTGCGGGTAGCGAGACGCTTGGCTGAGCGGTCGACCGCGCATCATCTGAGTGGTGAGCACTTTGCCCGTGCAGAGGCTGTCCACCACCCTTGGTACCTCGAATTCGGGAGATTCTTGCAGGATGGCACCAAAGCGACGGCCCATCTCGGCTTCGCGCTCGTAGTCGCACTCGTCCTTGAGCTCTCTGCCCAGCACTCGCAGCGTGTTCTCGAGGAACAGGCCTTTGGGAAGCAACGCCGACGCCGAAACGAGCCAGCGCAAATACGAGAGGTCGGAATCGATCGACTCCAACACACCAGGGAACTGCACCTTGACAGCCACCTGTTTGCCTGCCAACTGCGGATCTGGGTGATCGTCTCGCAGCACGGCAGAATGCACCTGACCGATGGAAGCACTGGCGAAGGGGATGTCCTCGAACTCTTTGAAGTGTCGTTCTCGCCAATCCGAGCCACCGAGCTCCTGGCTCATGACCTTGTTCATCTGCCACACTGGCATGTAATTTGCGCTGTTCTGCACGCGAAGCAACACTTGCTCGATCTGCGGTGGTAGCAGCTTGGTCTCTTGTATCGAAAGAAACTGACCGAGCTTGAGAGCTGCACCTCGCATCGTCGAGAGCTTGTCTACCAGCCGAGCCACGTTCTGCTCCGACATGAACGGGCTGCTCGAAGCTTGTCCGTCTACGCCTGCAGGAGATGCGCCTCGAAGAAGGGACCCGGCGGCTCCGAAGGCCAAGCCAGCGCCGAGACCGCCGTAGTGAAAGAGACGTCCGAGACGTGACGATGGCACTTTGGCTGCCCGCAGAGGCACGTGCTTTGATTCTCTGACGGCGTCGTACTCTTCAAAGTCGTTGAACGACGATTCGGCGGCGGATATTGGTGGTTTGTCGAGGCTGTCGGCGGATGCTGCGGTTTGGTCGACTGGTGTTGAGGTATCTTGGGTATGTGATGGAGCCTGCATCAAGGTCGTCTGTAGATCCATCTCCGAGGCAGACTTTACGTCTCTTTTCAGCAGCGTAGGCTGTGTGTCAGCTGGCGAAGCGTGCGATGGTGCAGCCGACTCTTTATACTCGGTGACACTCTTGATGAATGTGGCCGTAGGAGCAGCATGCTGTCTTGGTATTGGCGTCGGCTTGGGCGGCTCGAATGGTATCGCTGCAGAGACTGGCTCCCCAGAGGACTCTTGGAGCGAATCTGCGCTTTCGGCGGAAGAGCTTAATGGTACTTGCGGCGTCAAGGTCTCGTTGACTTTCACGCTCTTGCTGGACCAAGGCCTGGTCGGAAGCGGCACCGCATCCGATCCGGAGGTGAACGCTTCATTCTGGTCATCGAGACCTTGAGATCTTGAGCTACTGGCGACATCGGAGGGTTCCGGCGTTGATGACTTAGCCACCACCTGCGTTGGCCATGGTCGCAGCGGTGCGCTCTTCGCGGCCGGATTGGCGCCATTGGGTGACAAAACCACACCTTTGGCGATTTTGCAAATCGTAGACGCTATCGCAGCAGCATCTCTGAGCGACGACCGGCTCATGACGGTGCGTAGCTACAGTGTCGATTCTGCCGATGATGATGAGAAGGCATGTGGTAGGCTTGAGCCTAGCTGACGTCTGCCTTGATGAGAAGAAATAACCTTCGCTTTCAATTCCTCCACACCGCAAACCCTCGGCGCAATCGGCTTTTCATCCATTTATTTCAATGATAAAATAAATAAAAGTATCATTGCACGTCAAGCTGCGGAAGCTTACGAACTTGTACTCGCTGGCTGCTTTCAAGGCTCTTCCTCTATCAGTCCGGACGATCAGCGGACGATCTCGAGCCAGACTACATGCTCGTCGTTCAGACAGAGGGTGTCTGATACACGATCAAGGGAGTCTGAGTTGAGGTACTGCACTGCAGCAGGCTTGCTCCTGGTGCGGTCCAGGGTCTCGGAAAGCGGAATAATTTAAGGCTGTGTTTCGTGAAATCAATTATGCAAGGTTTCGACACGGCCGCCTGCACCATCATCGTCCTTCGTCCTCCCCTCAACCTACACACCTTTCATCCACAGTCAGTGTCACGCAGACCTATTTCCAGCTACACAAACCGATGCACTGAGCGCTCTTCTCCCGAGGCTGGCTCGAGCTAACATTGCGCACATCGCTCGTCACGATGTTGGTCACAATGGCTCTCAAACGCCGAGCGCAAGCCTGCTCGGCCTTGTCCTCGCTGTTGGTGTTGCTCGGCGTTCTTTGGCTTCCGCTCACGGCAGCACAGCAGGTGTCTCAGGGATCTTCATCCTCAGCCTCGACGACCTCGCCGCTTGCGCCAACAAGCACACGATCAGCCATTCCCGGTCGAGCGACAACTATCTATAATGCTACTGCAAACATAGTGGCATTGAACGATTCCATTACTGCACGATCGCGCATCGACCTCAACGCTACTCAGGGTGCGTTCTTCAACTTTACCATTCCTTCAAGTGCCTTCTCCGAAGACGTCAAGACCGTGACCGTGTGGACGTCGATATCACTATGCAGCGGGCCAGCTATTCCGCCTTACAACACTTCCAACTCGACTGTGCTAGAAACACTGGGCAAATCAGCAACAGAAGCGCGCCGATCGACGCTTGCCTCGCTCTACCTGTCCGATAATGAGCTGTTCCAGCAGCCGGGCCCTGCAAATGCCAGTGTTCTCAACTCCAGGCACATCGGCTACGCCCTCGGTGGATCGACCTCCGTTCAGGTTGATGTGCAACAACAAAGCGATAACAGCTCTCAAACACTGTGGATCGGCGTTTGGCCGCCAGCAGATAGCCGCAATGTCACACCGGGCACCTATCAATTCCAGATCGTAGCGAGTACGCGCGCCAAGATGGAGTCGGTCGACTACACACGCCGACCCAGACTGGACGATACCGACCAGACACGCGCATTGATATCCTCTTTCAACTATACCACATCCGCGCCTCCCAATCTCGACCTCATCGTGCTACCCACTTTCGGCTCCAACTCGCTCTCGAACGCCGACTACTACAATTCGTCGTATTGTGCCATCGCAGATGCCTATGCCGACGTGCTCCAGAGCCAACAAATCTCGATTAATAGCAGCGACACGATCCGAGGCACCCAAGCCAATGTCCTCGAAGATACTCGACGTCAATTTGAGGTGTCTGGGCTGGACCCCGGCACCAACTACACTGTCTGGCTGTTTGAGACCAACACGACCCGCCCGGGCTCTACTCAGAGCGTTTCCACCACGCTCTTCCCGGCCATCAAAATGCTCACAAAGCGCAACGACAATTGTCGACTTGTCTACGACGTTCCCTTTTGTCCCAACGTGGCGTATTCAATACCCGTCAATCCGTCTATATCCACCGAAACGGCACTCTCAGCTATTCAAGGATTCGTGGATCCGCAGTACACCAATTTCAGCTTGACCATCGATACCTTCCCTTGCGGAGATCCGGACTTTGGCATGTACTCATACGTGCAGACATGCGACAACTGCAAAAAGTCGTACCAGGACTGGCTGTGTGCTGTCGCCATGCCACGGTGTACGGATCCGTTGGAGGATCCGGAGACGCAGTCGCGCGCTACCCAGGACGGACGAGAGCTCACCGGTGCACCGACTGGACTCAACACTGAGTTGCTTCCGTACATTGTCAACCGCAATGGGAATGGTAGTAGTGCGCTGGAGTCTAGACAGACGTTCATTGATCAGCAGCTAAGACCAGGGTTGTATGGAGAGCTGTTGCCGTGTATCTATACGTGCTACTTTGTGGAGCGAACCTGTCCACCGCTCATTCAGTGGGCTTGTCCGCTGTGGGATATCACGGCACAGCGAGAGTACGGTACGTTCGCGGATAGCGGAGCAGAGGGGATAGGGGCAGCGGAGAATGGAGGCGCAGGACAGGATGGGATGCGTTGGGGTGGGTATCAGAGGTACATTGCAACGGACGCGTTTGGCAATGCGTATTGTAACTCGATGGGGGTTGACTTTTTGTTGAGGGAGTCGAATGGCGGGATGACACGGTTCGGAAAGGAGCGGATGACGATCATCGCGGGGATGCTGTTGTCGTTGCTGATTGTGGTGGTGTTTTGATCAGCAGGTAAGGGTGGGATACGTATGGACAATTGTTTTCTTTTGCATTTGCATCTATCTCTTTACGTTTTCAATGAGATGTCACCGGTTCCTTCTAGCAGAGCAGAATTTCGAGTGTCCTGAAGAAAAGGAAAGACCAGCTGAAGGTTGTTCTGTTTCTAGGGCCCGAACCTCGATGGTTTCGATACGAAAGTCCTTCCCTGCCCATATCGCGACGGAAACGCGGAGCCCAACCTTCCATTCCTTCTTTGCTCGGCATAGCTCATTCTCGACGCCGAACGATACTTGTTCTTGACCTCTTCCACCTGAGCAGCCGTCACTTTGAGCCGACGAAAAGTGACCTTCCTCCAGAAATCTTTTAGACATTGGAGAAGGTCTTTGGGTCGCAGGTGTTCGGCGATGCGTTCTTGAGCCGTGAGGGAGCCGCGTTTGAAGAGCTTGAGACGATCGATGGTGTTGTTGATTGCTTCGAAGGCTCTGTCCCACGGACCTGTGTGGAAGGGAGGGAGTTGCGGGGTCATGTTGGTTGAGCTGAAGTGGGTGGACGGATGGTAGGTGACGGAGAAGAGGGTGGTAGGAGGCCGAGAGGTGGTGGCTGAGGTGGCTAGGCTGATGAGAGGAGCGGGGGGCAAGGGGTGGCGAGGATATGAGTCGGCTGAAGGGATGTTTAGGGGTAGAGTGTGAGCGACGGAGAGCAGGATCGAGAGCAGAGAGATGATACAAAGGAACCGGATCATGGTGGCTGGACAATGCTGCGCTAGCCAGATTCGGCTTGACAGGATGAGCGAAAGATGGTGTCCGGGATGAAAGAATCACACTCAAGCTCCTTATACACGACGACCAACAGATTGGTCCATCTTCTCACTGGTTGTGAAGTAGTCAAGCGATGCAGGGGTGAACGGATTGCACATCACATACTGCTTGAAACTCGACGGCCTCGCATCGTGGCTCCCACATCAGCTGTCACCCCACCTTTCGCAAGGATGATGAAGTGACAGCAGCCACGGAGTCGAGGTCTTGACGACACGGATACGGCGCAAATGCCAGCACGCTCTCATCCGGAACGCAGACTGTGCTGTCACAGCTGCTTCTGCCTTGCTCAAGGGTACAAAGGGACCAAATACGGACGACGTCTGGTGATGTCGAGGCAGATGCTGCTCAGACCGCGATCTCGAGCACATGAATGCGCCACTTTCGTGATCCCTGAAGTGCAACCACTTTTTCTTCCCGCTTCGCTGCAGGATCAGAGTTGCAGTCAGCCCGCGTCTCGCCTCCTCGTGTGCTGATCGAAAAGTGGCCATTTCAATCCGTATTCTTGAGCCAGACCCTGATCCAGCCTGTATTCGTTACTTCAAACATCCTGAAATCAAGGTCAGATTTTGAATTACCTTTCCAGGCTCGAAAATTCAGGCTTAGGTGTTGACTTCATTTTTCACCTCAATTTGAAATGCATGGCTTGGAAATAGTGGCGAGCGCGAGAGAGGTGAAGACGAGGAAAAAAAAGAGGCAGCCAATAGGCAGTCTCGCCGAGCCAGGTGCGCTAATTGGTCAAGCCTGTTCTGGTGCGAGAAAGCGAGGCAGAGGCAGCAACTCTGGAAATTGTGGTTGGATCCCAAGCCCATTTTTTCGCATTTAGCCTCCCTGCACCGGCAAGAAAGATGGCTGCGTGTGTGTGTGTGTGTGACTAACTGACTGAAAGCGTGAGGGACAGGCTGGTGTGTGTCTCGAGGGCGAGCCAAATCGAGAGTGGGCTGCGCTGCCAACCCTGACGGTGAGTGGCTCAGCCAGTCCGTCTAGGAAATTGGTCAGTCCACCAATCACTCTGTGGGTGAGCAGTCAGTCAGTCTCTGCCGCTTGAATCAATCTTGACGCCGGTGTCCAAGTCGAGGTTGCGGGTCCACTCGACAAATCGCTTGCAGAGCACCTTCTCGCCATCGATCTCATCATCAACCCCCTCATACATCTTGATCGACAGCCCCATTCGTTCGTCAAGATTCGAACCCGTCTTGTCACAGTCTAGTTTCGACCTTGTTTTCGGCATCCTTTCGGCATCAGCAGGGGATCATAGCAGCGTGATCGGCTTCCAGCAAAACACAGCGACGAATCCTATTCTCGTCTCTTGCGCTGGATTGATTACCTTGGCTGCTTTGAATCTTGCATAACAACGCCGACAGCACAGCCGACACTCGTTCCCGACCTACGACAGGACAGCTCTCTCTTGCCACCTGGTTACATCTGACGCTTCAACAAATCCATACCTGGCGTCCAGCGAACACATCTCCACAGCTTCCATCGGAGGATCTGCGTCTTGCAACTCGCAAACGAAGCATTGCACATCTGCAGTGATCTTGTTACATGACGCCTCGACTCGTCCGCCCATCTAGTTGTTTGTGGTCGTCTCGGTCCTGATCTGCATCGCCTCAGCAAGAGGCTGTTTCCTCATCAATCGCAGATCGGAACGATAGCTTTCCAAGTGGCTACAACAGCACATCTTCTGCGCCTTTCGTCTCCTCCCACTTCCTCGCCGACTCGGCCTCTCCCTTGTTGACCTCGCAAAGGGTTCCTCGAGGAAAAGATGGCCAAGTCCAAGCTGCCACGCTCGACGCCAGCAGCTCGTGGTGCAGCCGTTCCGCCGCCAAAGCTCGCCGCTGCTGCTCAACAACAGCAGCAGCAGCCTATCTCAGCGCCACCAGCTCCCATGCCGCAGACCAAACCTCCTGTCGCTGGCGCATCTACGCCCCCGCGTTCGATCTCGCCTGTCTCCAATCACGATGCCGACAGCGCCGCGCTCTCTTCTGCAAAGAAGAAGAAGAAGAAGTCCAAGTCTAAGGCCAAGGACGCCGACTTCATCGACGATCAAGAGTATGACCTTCAATCAGCTGCTGCTCTCGGACAGCGTCCCCGTTCGCCTGCATCGCTTGCTGCGAGAGCCCAGGCTCAAGCGCAGCTCTTGGCAGCCGCGAGCGAGCTCTATCGGAGGATTGAGGGCGATGCGCAAGGTATCCCCGACGATGATGCGTATTGGACGTCGCTCCCAGCTCATCTCAGAACCTTCATTCGCAACGCCCTCCCGCTCGGTCAGTTTCCTCCAGCAGCTCAGGCCGCCCTCAATGAGAACGCCAACGATCCAGCCAACCGTCACGCCTCGACGCAAGCCATGATCGCTGTGGCCCAGCAATTGGCTCAAGCAGCTCATGCGTCCCAACGACACATCCAGCAGTATCCGCCAGGCACCCATCCTTATCCACCACTGCCCTTCGACGCCTCCATCTTTGCCGACCTCGCTCTGCATCCTGACCAGGCGTTGCCTCTCCATCCTCACCCCAACGCTGCCAACAACGCGCACCCTGCCAACGCCAACGGTGCGTACAGCCAGTACTCTTCCAGCCCCAACCCACCCCCGACTCAGCCACCTGTCGAGCCCCTGCCGCCCCCCGTGGTGCTCTACGACAACTTCGACGACGAAATCGACAGATTCGACGACGATGGAGTCGACGACGCGCAGTACTACGACGATGGTGAGCTTGACGAGGACGACGAAATCCTCGATGCTCAGGGCGGCCTTCTGCGTTCGAGCGAACGCGGCTGGATGCAGGATGGTGCAGAGCATGCGCTAGGACCGAACGGCCTGGCCACGCACCCAGACGGCATGCGTTCGGTAAGCAAGAGCAAGAAGAAGAAGAAAAAGAAGAAGGGTGGTGCCGGAACCCCAGCCGGACATGGCGACGACGAGGCGCACGAGATCGAGGTCGAGGTTCCTCCTCCGCCCAAGCCCGTGCCCAACCATCCTCCGCCTTCCACCAACGTCTCTTCTGTAGCGCGCAACTCGAATCCACCGCCTCCCAGCTCGCGAGCCGCTGGCAAACAGCCCATGACCTTCAACTCGACCGGCAAGACGCCAGCTAGACCTGCAAACGGTGTGCCGCCAGCCTCCAACTCGGGCAAGCGCTCCGTCTCGTCCTCCACCCACGGACAGCAGCCCGCGACCAACGCCTCGGCCAACAATGCCAAGATCTGGTCCACCAGCTCGGCAGAGGAACGCGAACGCATCAAGGAGTTCTGGCTCGGCCTCTCCATGAAGGACAGGCAGAAACTCGTCCAAGTTGAAAAGGAAACTGTTCTGCGAAAAATGAAGGAACAGCAAAAGTTCCTCTGCAGCTGTGCTGTCTGCGGTCGCAAGCGGTCAGCTATCGAGGAAGAGTTGGAGGTTCTGTACGACGCGTACTACGACGAGCTCGAAGAGTACGCCAACCACCAGCAGAGATGGGCCAGCAGCGGTGGCACCATTCCTCCTCCTCCTGGACCAGGTCCGTTCCCAGGCAGTGTCGCCCTCGATGCTTCTGGCGCTGTGATCGGCGGCGATCCTCTCTCTCGCAACAGGGCGGCTCACACAGGACGCGATACGAGGCACACGCATCCTCACCCTCATCAGCATCCCCATTCTCATCCGCATGGTCGAAAAGCACCCCTGCATCCCGAGTCTTCGGACGGATACGACGACGACGAGCTCGACGATGACGCCGAATACGACGACGAGGATGACGATGCCGACTATGACGACGAAGAGGAGGAAGACGACATCGAGCTCGAGAAGGAACGTGCTCGCGACGACTACGACAAGCGCAACCCTGTGCCTTCCTCGCGACGACGTGGCACCAACGACTCGAACGACCTCTTTGGCCTCGGCAGCAGCTTGACCGTCAAAGGCGGCATACTCACCGTTGCCGATGACATGCTCAAGAACGATGGCCGTAAATTCCTTGAAATGATGGAGCAGCTCGCCGAGCGCAGGATGCATCGCGAGGAGCTCACCCACGCCGAGCTCGGAGCCAGCGATGACGAGGACGACGTCGATGGACCCGACGATGTGGACGACGAAGACATTGACGAGGAAGATGAGGACGAGGAGGACGACATCCTCACCGAGGAGCAGCGCATGGAGGAAGGTCGCAAGATGTTCCAGATCTTTGCCGCCCGCATGTTTGAGCAGCGTGTGCTCGCAGCATACCGAGAGCGAGTGGCTCAGGAGCGCCAACTGCAACTGCTTCGTGAACTCGAGGAGGAGGACGACAATGAAAAGGCGCGCGAAGCTCGTCGCGTCAAAGAGTCGCAAAAGAAGAAGGACAAGAAGAAGGCTCAGCGCGAGGCAAAGGAGGCGGAGAAGATGAAGAAGGACCAGGAGAAAGCCGCCGCAGACGCCGAAATTCGCGCACAGCAACAAGCGCTGCGAGATGCCGAGCTGAAAAAGCAGGAGGAGATCCGGCTCAAGAAGGAGGCAGAACGCAAAGCACGCGAGGACGAAAAGGCCAAGAAGGAGGAGGAACGTCGTCGCCGTCAAGCCGAAGAGCGTGAGCGCCAGCTCGAGGTCGAGCGCAAGCGTCGTGAGAAGGAGGAGAAGATCCGCCTGGAACGCGAAGCTCAAGAGAAGGCCAAGCGCGATCGTGAAGAGGCTCAACGCAAGGCCAAGGAGGAACAGCAACGAGCGCAACGCGAAAAGGAGCTCAAGGCCAAGGAAGAGCAGGAACGCAAGGCCGAGGCCGCCCAGAAGGAGAAGGAGGCGCGTGCCCAGGCGCATCGCGAAGCGAAGCAGGCAGCTGCCGCCGCCCGCGGACCATCTGCTGCACAAGGCGTTCCCAGCTCGCCCTCGACCGGTTCCAAGGCCAGCTCCAACAAGGGTGCGAACTCTTCCGCCCCTGGCACCCCTGCTCGTGGCGCCAAGAATGGCTCGTTGCCTGGCTCCATGGCGATTGGATCCGATCCGGCTCAGAGTCGACGTGCTGCTGCTGTAGGCAAGTTTGCTCAGGGCACAGGCGCTGCGAATGCGGCCGCTCACCCTGCTGCTGCCGCTTCCGCTTCGTCCGCTGCTCTAGGAGGATCCTCGACCAACGCAGGGGGATCTTCTCTGCCAGCTCCGCCACAAGGCTTGCCTCCTCGACCCTCGACCGCCGTGTTGACGCCGGCTGGCTCCGCCTCGCAGACTTCTTCGGTCTCGGTTGCGGCCAATGCTGGGCTTCCTCGTCCTCCCGTCAACGTTGCTGGCGGCGCACCTTCTTCAGCCGCCCCGCCATCTCTCGGGTTCGGATCGATTGGACCCAACGCCCAAGCAAACGTGCCGATCGCCTCAGCCAAAGCGCCTGGCTCCAGCATCTCGCCCAAGCCCGCCCAATCTTTCGTGCCGGCTCAAGACAAGCAGCCCTCGCAGCCAAGTCTCGCTCAATCTCAACCTCAGATGGGCGCCGCTTATGGTCAGCATCCAGGGCTCGAGGGGCTGCGATCGCCTACACTTCCGAACGGCTTGCAGAACAACGGAGTCTTTGGCAGCAACGGTGCTATGAGCTCCAGTCTGCAGTCGCCGGGCCCTGGCGCTCCTGGACTTGGCGGCATGACAAACAACCTCGCTTCGCTCAATCTGAATGCCGCTCCGCTCTCTTCTTCTGCACTCAGCGCAGGCAATCCACAGGTCGGCAGCAAAGCACCCATGCCTGGAATGGACCTTGGCCACATGCAAAGTCCCACGCAGACGCCCTTCTCGCCGATGAGCGGAGGCAGTTCGACAGACCCGATGCGCAGCCGAACGACTTCGTTTGCCGACTCGGATCCCATGTCCTTTGCCGGCATTCGACCAGGATCGTCGCTCTCGCAGCGTGTCCCGGCCTACCGAAGCGGTGGACCGGCACCCATCGGACCTATTGGACGCCCTAAAGCGATGGAATCGATTCAACAGCACGTGCACGACGACTACGGTGGAGCCATCGGCAACGGACGATCCTCTAGCAACGCCAGCGGATCGGGCGCTACGAGCCCGCGGCTTCCAGAAGGCATCCTCGGCAGTTCAGCTCTTGGTGGCGACGACGATATCATCGACCCCAAACCGCGCCGCGTCAGCCACACCATCCCGATCGGCGGCGGCGCCACGGGTAGCAGCATGGGCGGCGCAGGATCGTTCTTTGGCGGCGGCGGTATGGGCGGAGCCGGTGCTGTCGGTGGTGGCTTTGGCGTGAGCTCTTCTTCGCCTTGGAGCTCCTTCTCAGGCAACAATCAGAATGCGCCTGGCCCTCTGTCACCCGGATTCAACAACGGCGCTGCAGGACCTGGCTCCATTGGTTCCAGCCTCGCGTCTGGCAACTTTGGTCTGAACCAAAATGCTGCTGGCACTCCTGGCTTGGGAACCAGCTCCTCTGGTATGTCCGGTGGTGCTTCTACGGATCCATGGGCTCGTGCACCTACCAACTCGTGGGATCGCGCTCGTTTCGCCTTTGAGCAGCCTGGCGGCAACAATGCCGGATCCGGATCCGGTAGCGGTACGCCCTCGGGTCTTGGAGGCATGGGTGGCTCGCACCACTCACACGCACTAGGAGGGCACTCGAGCCATCTACACCATCAGATGGGCATGGGCTCAGGGCAGGGCAGCGGCAACGGCAGTGGCATCAACAGCGGCATGATGAGCCCCTTCGGTCTGGGCGCACCGGGTAGCGGCGCTAGGAACCTCTTTGGCGCTCCCGGCAGCAACG
Organism: Pseudozyma sp. F8B2; assembly: GCA_003004685.1. NCBI lineage: Eukaryota > Fungi > Basidiomycota > Ustilaginomycetes > Ustilaginales > Ustilaginaceae > Pseudozyma > Pseudozyma sp. F8B2. The sequence goes on from NXFQ01000005.1 coordinate 687,256, forward strand.
CTCTGCATCCAGGCGCTATCGGTTCCGCGCTTTCGCCCACTTCGCCCGGGGCTCGACACGTCAGCGGCGGTCACGAGTGATGGCTGTAGATCTCATGCACTTGGTGTCTCAAAGTCGTTTTTCTCTTGTTTTTCTTTTGCACTTCTGAATCACACAGAACAGCGTTTCCAATACTTTGCGATCGATGTCGTGAGAGAAGAAAAATGAGTGTTGATTCTTGCAAGCGACAAAAGCAAGCGAGCCGCTTGGGTTTTGGTTTAGAATCCGAGCGAAGCACGGAGTTCCTCTTCGAGGTTAGCGTCCTCGCCGTTCTTTGCGTGTTGTGGTGCTGCTGCTGCCTGGTCTGCATCTGCCCCCGTTTTTCTAGCTACGCTGTCGAGGAAGCCTTTTACACCGTGTTTCTTGGGATCGTATACGAGACCCAACTCGGCCAGCTCCGCGGTGCATTTGCTACACGTGCATGGACCGAAACAGTAATCCCTATACAGCAAGAGTTGTCTCCTTCCAAGTCGGGTGGTTGGATCGATGTAGCTGATGACCAACTCCTCCCCTGGTTGGATATCTCGTAGTGCGAGTGCGGCGATCTTCATACTAGCGAGGATGCCGCGTTGGGGAACATGACGGATTTCGACGTTGGGTGAGCAGGAGTGGTTGAGGAACGAGTGGAGTGAGTAGAGGCCACCGAATTTTTCCATGTTGATGTTGGAGCGACCGAGGAGTTTGAGGAAGGAGGGGAGGGTGAAGAGGGGTTGGAGGAGGGAGGTTTGGGTGGGGGTGAGGGTGAATTTTGGGTTTTGGGAAGGGGAGGAGGGGTCGAGGGCGGTGCAGAGGGCGGTGTGGGCCGAGGAGAGGATGGCTTCGAAGGAGGATTTCTCGGTGGACCAGCCGGGGTTGCGAGAGCGTCGTTCGAGTTCGGATACGGTTGCGAAGGAGGAGAGCCTTGCGTGGACGGTGTCGAAGTCCCCATACGTGTCTGTCAAATCCTCCCCATTACCGCCCGTTCTCTTCCTCCCTTCACCCTGATACCCATCCGTCAACGTAGTCAACAGTCTTGCTAAACTTCTAGCCACGGAGTGCAAACTCTGCCACTTGTGCTGTGCGATCAACCGCATCAACTCGTTCGCCTCCGCATTCATGCCCGTACACAGCAGCGTGTGATGCGTAGCCATCGCCTGCTTCCAACACGCACTGGTGCAGAATCTGTACTTGCACTTGTTGCAATTCTTGACCGCCAACGCAACGGGTGCGGATGAGATGGGTAGGAAGCACTGTGCGCACAGCTCGCCGCTGCTCATCTGGTCGAACGCCTCCGGCGGCGGGGTTGGTACGTACGCATCCTCGGTGAAGAGCAGCTCGCCACGTGGGAACGCCCGTGTCGCAACAAGCCCTTTGCCTTTGATCGGGTCGAAGTATTCAGATCGGATCCCGGGAGGTAGGGGGATGGTGGTGTCGATGAAGGATTTGGGGATGGTGGTGTCGGATTTGCTCTTCTTCTTCTTCTTTTTCCCGCCTGCTGATGATGAGGCGGTTGGTTCGCCGTTGGTCGTCGAAGGTGAAGCGATGATGCTGTGCTTGGAGAGGATAGTGACGAACTTTTTGGAAGGGACGGAGTCCCAATCGTGCTCGAGCTCTAATGTCGCCAACAACCGGGTCAGCTCATCCTGCTGCGAGAGGTCGAAGCTGGCCGAGTCTTGAGCGAGTTCCGCCTTGACCGCTTCGACGATCTGTGCTTCGGTAGGTGCGACCATCTTTCAGCGAAAAAAGATCCCGAGCCTGTTGTCGATGTGATGGAAAGTGACGGTGGAGAAGAAGTGTATCGGAGGTACCGCCGTCGGGTCGTTGCCGGTTGCAAAGCGTTTTATGCACCTGTGTGTCGTGTGTCGAACGTCAAAGCAGTCTGAATTGGCGCTTCTTGCACTTTCTTCTTGACAACTTATTTTTTTGGTTCCGATAAAAGGTCCGTTATCCGAAATTTGCTCGCCTTTCATCACAGCATATGGGCGAGTGACTGACCCTCGCAACATCGACACGCATTCTGAACAGTCATAGATTCTAATTTCTCGAGCGATACTACTACAAAGTACGAAGACAGTCGGGACACGTTTTTGGCGTGGAGATCAGGTACGAGCAACGTCTGCTCCGCCTGACAAAGAGCTGGGATTGGAAGGTTCTAACGCACGGTTCGACCAGATGTTTACTCCTACAGAGACGTCGAGGCAATAGCAGACGTCATACAAAGGAGTTGTATTGAGAGATTGGGTGCACGTGGGGGCAAAGATGGTCAGTCACGAGCACTTGCAAACACAGCAGATGCTTCTACTCGTTGCTTACCCAGCCGGATGCAGCGTCGTTCTCCTCTGGCTTCTTCTCATCGGCGGCGTCGTCGTTGGCACCGTCGTCCTTAACCTCCTCCTTGGCCTGGTCAGCCTCAGCGCCGTTGCCGTTGGCTGCGCTGTCACCGTTTCGCTCTTCGCGATCCGCATCGTCGTCGGCGCGACGCGAGTCACCCCTCCTTCGGTCTTCAGGGTAGTCGGCATCGTCATCACGTCGAGGCTCGGGCGAGCGCTCTCGGCGCATAGCGGCACGCTTACGGGCACGCTCCTCGGCGGCGCGGTCGGCCTCTTCCTCCTCCTCCTTGGTCAGCTGAGGGCGCGCTGGGGGAGGAGGAATGTCGGAGCGGCTACGGTCATCGCGCGAGTCACGACCGTCGCGACCGCCGCGGCCGCCGTACGAAGGAGGAGGAGGGGGACCTCGCGAAGGGCCGTCGAACCTCCAGCTGGCCGAGGGAGCGTTCTTTGCAAACTGGATCGAGATCTCGTTGCGGCCGAATCGCATACCGTGCATGTCGCGGAAGGCGGCATCGGCGTCGCGTGGGTCCTCGTACTCGATGAAGGCGTAGGGAGTGGCGGTGGCCGACTTGAGAGCGGGAATGTCGCATCGAATCAGGGGGCCCATACGCTCGAACTCGTAGGCGAGATCCTTGGCTCGCATGTTGGGCGGAAAGCCAGCGACAAAGAGGGTAGTAGGAGGAGCACGGTCTCGACCACCGCGACCTCCGCCACCACGGCCTCCTCCGCCGCCTCGAGGTCCTCGGTCATCGCGGTCGTCGCGGTCGTATCCTCGATCGTAGCCTCGTCCAGACATGGCGGATCAATGTCGTCGGCGTTCGTGTGTGGATGAGTATGCAAAGCTTCGTGTGCGAGACTAGCTATCAGTGCTCCAAGGGTGATAGTAGTACTCAGAAAGACACTGTGTGGTGATGATGGTAGTGAAGCAGATGAGGTTGCGGGCCGGAAGCACGTTGACGAGTCAAAATCGCGATTTTCAGAAGATTTCTCCGCAAGGTGCGGAAGTTAGCCATCCATAGAATGTGTCAATCAATTTTGTTCGGACAGCGCTCGACAACCCAAACGACTATGAACGCGTGACACTGCTAGCACGCTGCCGTGTTTTTTAGCCCAAAAACAAGCGTAACGTGTGGCACGGACAATTGCTGAGGAATTTCCGCTTCATGTTGAGCAGTTCTAGGTCGTGATCGACTGCGCACCGCCGATGCTCTGTATGAGATCAGTCTAACATGCTCGAATTTTTCCGCGATTCGGGCTGTCCGAACGTCGAGTCTGTGAGTCGGAGAGCGGCTGGGAGGCTCGCTCTCCACCTCGAGAAGAACCGCGAGAGGAAGCGGATCTCACTTTTCTGACATCACACCACAACCTTTGCCAAGCTGCTGACTGCTCCCACGCTCAGTCAAGACTAGATTCGGTGAAGCCGTCCTTCATATTCCGCTCGTCATCGGGACCCGCTTCAACTCAACTCCATCAACAACGTATCACGCTCGACGCGGCACTTGCTTCCGACTCATCAGCCCAACATGGCCGACACTGATGGTACGTGTTCCGACAACCTCGCTCTGATTCACACCCTTGTTCCAGCTACATACCTCCTACCTCCAACATGATCCCACCTCGTCTGCTGCGTCCCCTCTGTATCACACTTTCTCCGTGTTCGCTCTCGCTGCGCCTCTCGTCATCGCACCGCTGAGGATGGCCACTCTGTCCTCTCTCGCGGCCTCCTCTGCTCGCCTGCTGGCATTGCGATCACTTTCAACTCATCCATGCGTGTGATGCGGCGGGTCCATCTCATCGCTATCCATTCGCGCAGTCATTCGCGCCGCTGAGCCACGATCAGATGTAGCAGCTGTATTTGTGCTCTTGCGTCTCATCTCCGCTCTTTCAGCCACGTCGATCAGCACCCTCGCTCCTGCGATCTGAGATCGTCACGCGTGCATTCTTGCATCACTTTCACCCTGCGCCCTTTCATCTCTCCGCATTCTACTCTTTTTACCCGCCTGCTTCTGCCGCGTCCATCTCACCAAGCACATCTGCTCACGACTAACCCGCATCCGCACGCCCTCTCTGCCGTTTCGACCCAACAGCCCAGCAATGGAACGGCGACGCCGCTCGTGACGCCGCCCGCGAGACCGACAATGCTGCTTGGAACGGCGGTCGCAGCCCTTCGCCAAGGGGCGCCGCCACTCCTCCCCGTCGCGAGCGCGAGCGATCCCGCTCGCCCATGCGTACTGGGGAAGAGGACCGCGGACGGTTAGTACTCACTCGTCAAGCCACGAATCAACTTCAGAGAATTGCAACTGATCTTTCCCGTCTTTTCCATGCCATAACTCGCGATACAGTGCTGACCGTGGTAACGGCGACAACAACCCAGGCAACAACCTTCACGTCTCGGGTCTGAGCAACCGTGCCACCGAGCGTGACCTCGAAGAGGCTTTCAGCAAATATGGAGCTGTACGTCGACACCCCGCAACTTTCAGACCAACTTTGCTTCCAGATTGCTGACGTCCATTTCTATCTGACCCGCTTCGACCTATTTGATCTTCGCCACAACAGCTTCAGAAGACGCAGATCATGTACGACCCTCACAGCCGTGAGCCAAGAGGTTTCGCATTCGTCACTTTCGAGAAGGCTGAGGATGCGGACGCCGCCATCACTGCCATGGACGCCACTGACTTCCTCGGTCGCAAGATCCACGTTGAAAAGGCTCGTCGTGGACGCGCACGCACTCCCACCCCTGGCCGCTACTTTGGCCCTCCCAAGAAGGGACGTGACGGTCCTCCTGGTGGCTACGGCGGCGGTGGTGGATACGGGCGTGGTCCTCCTCGTGGCGGGTACGGCGACGACCGATACGGCGGTATGCCTCCTCGCGGCTACCCACCCTACCCACCTCGCGACCCCTACGACCGTTACGGCCCTCCTCCTGGCGGCCGACCCTTCTCGCCGCCTCCCATGCGCGGCGACCCCTACGATCGATACGGACGTGGACCTCCCCCTCCTCGCGACTACCCGGCCCGCGACCGCGACTACCTGCCTCCTCCCCCTCGTGGTGGCCCGGGCATGGACTACCCACCTCGCGACTTCCCTCCCCGCGGTCCTCCCGGCGACTACCCGCCACCCCGTGGATACCGTGACATGTCGCCACCTCCTCCCCGTGGCGCTGGAAGGTACGACGATATCCCACCTCCCCCTCCTCGTGCAGGCGGTCCCGGTGGTCGATACGATGGCCCTCCGCGTCCCCGTTACGACGACGCTGGTCCGCCACCCCGTCGCTACTGAATCGCCACCGACTGTCCTTCGTCAATCATGTTATATTAAGAGAATTCCGTTTGAAAACAAGTGTTTATGTTGTTGAGTCAGGTATCGATCAAGCGCAGAGACGATGTTGAAACCCAAAGGTCTATGTGATTGCAGACGAAGGTAGATGCGAAGACAGTACAAGTATGAGGGAATGCTACGGAGTATGCTTTTTGTGCTGCTCAACGGATGCGGATCTGGCCTCTCCATCGTGGCAGTTTTTGCTTGCACGCATGGATCCATTCCGCGTCGTCTTGACCCAACGGTCCCAGCGCCGTCTCTACCAGCTCCTTGGCAGCAGCCTCAAATGCAGCTCGGTTCTCTACGCCTTCTCCAGCTTTGACCACCGCCGAGCCCAGATCCGTGCTTCGAGACACCTTGATTAACGACGTCAGCGCGAACAGCGATGACCAGAACAAAGCCCGGTCCAGCGGCTCTGCGAGCAACAGCCTCAACACAGAGCCCAGACAGTTGTGCAGAGCTGACACGAGTTGCGGGCTCGGTGGAGAAAAGTGATTCGAGACGACTTTGCAGAAGGAGACGATGCTCTCCAGACCGAGATGCGCAGTGTCGTGTTCGTCGGTCTTGATGCACAGCGACAGCGCCTGTATGGCTTTGTCGAGCAGCGACGCGTGTGCTGTGTGGGTATTGGAGGCGATGAGAACGAGACGGCCAGAAAAGAGGCTGAAGATGGAGGAAGTGAGCTTGCCGAGTCCTTGTCGGAGTCGAGGTACACTTAGCGGTTCCGGTGTCTGCAGCAAGCCGAGAACATGCTCGAAACCAAGCAGACATACGTCGCTTGTCTTTGATGGTTGCAATTCCAAGGATTGATCAGAGCCTCCGTCGTCGACACCAGCACGAGCAGATCCCGACAGCTCTGTCAGTAGCTCGATCAGGAGACAGAGACCTTCGTACGGCACATCGTCATCCAACGGCGAGCCAGCTTCAGAAGCAAGCAGCAGGTGCGTCTTTTTCTTGCCTGCGCGGTTTTCGCCCTGGAGAGCCTGCATCAGCTCCCAGGTAGCCTGGTTGATACCCATGACGATGAATGGCTCGGCACCAAAATCTAATTCCAGCGAGACGCTGAGAGTATGCAGTAGTCGCAGGATCGAGACGACGATCTCCGGTCGCGTGTCGTACACGCGGCAGAGCTGCGAAAAGGCACCGAAGAACTTCGAAATAAAGCCATACACGATCTCCGCCGAGTTCGGCTGGATGGAAGATGCAAGGCCTTCGAGCATATCCAGCGAGGTTTGAACAGCAGAGATGACGTCGGATCGCTGAGAAATGGCTGCAAAGTCCGATTGCGAAAGTAGGGAGCCGAATCGCAATTCGATCGAGGCGGTGATCTGCTTAAAGTAGAATTCGGCAGATCGCTCGGAAGGGGCGTCGGTATGCGTGGCGCCAGAGTAGATGCAGCTCACCACAGAGGCTATGAGTGCGCCGTGGGTGTTGGCCGGAAGATGGTCCAGACCAGACACGATACCAGAGACGAGCTGCTCCATCTCGGGAAGTTGGAGAAGGGAGATCATGATGCCGCTGGAACGGGTGAACGCTGAAAGGACTTGAGCGAGTTGCAATAGCACGTCTGAGTCTGACATCCACAGCTGAAGGTTCTCCGAAAGTCTTTGAAGCAGGAATGTGAGGACGTGTTGGCCTGCCTGATCGCTGAATGCGCGCTGAATAGCAGCATTGGTGGCAAAGCCAGAGCGTTGGTCAATCAGCAGGTAGGACGACGTCCATCGGCCCGTGAACCACAGCAGCGTCTCTGTTACTTGCGGGCTCGTTGCTTCGACAGAGGCAGGTCCGAACGCGGAGAGGTGCTGAAGGAGCTGCATGCCAAGCTGCATGATGAGGGCTACAGCTGGATCGTCGGGCTCTGCGCTGTTCGCAATCTCGCTGGGTACCTCGGGTGTTTCGCCACGCGCATCGTCAGCAAGAACATGCCCTGCAATCAACACCAGCCAATGAATCTGTTCCCACGTCTGTCCCATCTCGAAGTCAGTGAAATTGGCTTGGTGTTGTGATTTGGCGATCAGCTTGTCGCAGAGAGGCTTGGCGAGCTGAAGCAAGGCACGCACATTATCGGCGGCCGACGTGCGCGCCAAATTAGCAATCGTGATCAGCTGATCCGAATAGACGTCTCGGTCCTTGGCAGAGACCTCTTCGACTTCTGACATGTCATCTTCCCCGCTTACGACGGAGGCTGCTTCGAGACGGCCAGTGACGTAGGGAACAAAGACCTGTTCGCGAATGCTACCAAAGACGGTCTTTGCGAAAATCTGGACGTGAGTATCCTGTGCATAAGCGGCATGTTGTTGTTGCAGCGATGAGGCCAGTGCTTGCCAGCAAGCTAAAAGGACGTCAACGGTGTCTTCGGTGAGGACAGCGAGGTCGTCTTCCTCGTCTGTGTCCTTGGGTCGATGGAAGGCAAGGCCAAAGATCGCCTGGCCAAGCGAAGAAAGCGACGAGATGAAGGCGAAGCTTCCCTGGGCGCCACTGGCGCCTTGTTGCAGAGAAGTTGCTAGGATTTGCAGCGGTACGACGGAAACGATGATTTGAAACGCCTGGGCCAAAAAGAGCATCGAGTTGCCTCGAGCAGAGAGGAGCGCGGAGGGGGAAGCGCATTCCTGTTCTACCAGGGACTGCAGCTCGGCGCAGAGATGTTTGGTGCGGGAGACCAGCGCAGGGACATGTTGAGGCTTGTGGGACTGTGGTGTGAAGCTGCACGTGGAGAGTATGCATTGTCGAAGACGATGCACTGAGAATGAGATGTCGCGACTGGCCGTGCCTGAGGCTTGCAGCCGCAACCCAAAGCGGTACGCTGCACCAAGGAGAGAGACGACGTCGTCTGATAGCAGCACTGAAATGAAAGCATCGGGAAGCGGCTGCGGACGAAGAAGCTTCTTGCTTTGGCTGGATGCGAGCGCGGCATTGGGTTCGTCCTCCTCGTCTACACCGGTCGCCAGCATCGAGTCTTCTTGCTGAGAGCTCGACTGCTGCTGCCAAGCGGTCGAGGTGAACGGATCGAAGCGAGTAAAGGTCCAGCCGAGTAGCTTTTCTGTGGTCGAGGCAGCTTGGAAGAAGAGGGTATGTCGCCATGAGGCAGTGTCGGCAGACGAGCTCGTGGCATCCGAGATGGTGTTGTAAAGCAGCTGGAAGACAGCCGTCATGAGACCAGCAAGGACATGATTCTGGATGAGCGATTTGCATTGGCGATGCTGGAGCAGATTGAGACCGACAGCAGAGCCGGGCACGTCAGGTTTCGAAGTGGACTGAGAGGGTTGTGATCGACTTGGGTCTGAAGATGAAGAGTCAAAGACGTCGTTGGCGCTGGTGAGAATGAATTCATCCACGATAGCACGGACTAGGCCCAGACCTGTCACGATTCGCGCGAGTGCGGCGGTCGATTCCGCAGTGTCGACGGGCCAGGGAGACGGGAGCGAGAGCAGACTGGAAAGCTGTGTGTTGAGCAGGCCAACGTGTGATTCGACGACAGTATCGAGGGCTGAATTTGTGCCTGTAATCTGACCGACATGTTGGGCTAGCTCGAGACCGAGAAGTCGCTTCTCTACAGCGATGGCTGTCTGGTAGGCGCGAGAGCGTAGGTATTGTGGCCACGAAGCAGCTGCCTCGGAAGATCCAGAGGAATGTTGACTGCGGGAGACGCAAAAGTGAAGGAGAAAGTCGCGCAGTAGCGAGAGAGATGCGACACCCTGACTTGGCTGTTGAGGCGCCAGTGAGGGCAAGACGAAAAGGACCGCGTTGAGCGACTGGAAGAGCACGAGCGGATCGTGGGAATGTTCCAGTGCGAAGCAGGCGTAGTCGAGCGCGCCTTCCGACTGTCGAAGAGCCAAAAAGGTAGCTTCGCCTTTAGCTCTGAGCTGCGGATCAGGGTTGGTGAACTCGCCCGAAGCTTGGCTGATTGAAGCAAGAGCCTCCTGCAAGTGCGGGTTCGCAGCGACGAGCGACATGTCGGCTATGCTCCGATGACCCGCACCAGCTCGTCACAACGGAAAGGCCAGCAATGGAGGCAAGGTGAGTGACCAGCCGTGGCAGAGGCACCAAGGTACCCGTCTCTGCTTGCTCTTGTCCGTCAATTCGGAAACGCCGCTTTTGTGTGCGTGTGGTAGTAGTAGTAGTACAGACGTGCGGAGTGAGGTTCGTTCGTGGACGCTTTCAATCCAAAAGGAAATGTGCGGTGCGGCGTTCAAACCGGTGCTTGACCATCAAGACCTTCTTCGAATCCAAAAATGTGATCTCACGAAAGCTGAGGCCCGATTTGGAAGATGCAATTGCGCATCGCAATATGAAAAAATCGTCATGTTGTGGCTCTGAATGGCGGCAAGCCGAAATCAAGAGGTGAGAAGTTTAGTTTGTCGCCGCTTCCTGCTGCTTTACCATCATCTTCCCCGGCATTTCCGTCGTGTCATCCGCAACGCCTCGCTTTCGCAACCGGAACCCAACCGCAATCGCAAGGATCCGTTTCAACCCTCTCGTTCTGCACTAGCAAGTTCGGTATCACAACACCTGAGTTACGAATTCGTGCTTGGGCCTGCAACTTCTCTATTGGGTGAGCCGTTGAGCCCTTGAGCTTTTGAGCTGCCCTTGCCTCTGAGCTCCTTCCCGGCTGCCTCTTTCGCCGCTTCCCTCGCTCGGAACAGAATACGGAAACGAATATCTCTTCCCCTCAAACCTCTTCGCGGTCACTGCTATGAATCGTCATCATCCTTACGGTGGTTATGACGAAAGACCCGGTCGCGGCGGTCGTGGCGGAGCCAATCCTCCCTCGCGAGGTCATCCGCCTCGTCCAGGCGGAATGAGTCCTCCGCCTTCCTCCGGCTACCCGTCCTACAATCCTGCCGCTTCCGGTATGAGCGATCCGTCCGCACCGTACCCACCACCTCAGGATGCCTACGCTGGTGCCAATGAATTCGCTGGTGGTCCCGATCGTCGCTACCAGATGCCTATGAGCGGTGGTCCACCGAGAGGTGGCATGAGCGCCCGCGGCGGTCCTCCTGGGGCCCATCCGCTACCGCCTCCTCCTGGTCAGAACATGAATACTCCTCCCCCGTACGGATACACTCCCGCCTCATTTGAGAGTGCGCCTTATGGTGCTCCCGCTTCTTACGACCAGTCTTCGGCGCCGCCTGCTTCTTATGGCCAGCCACCACAGCAAGCTCCGGGATACTCGCAAGACTACAACCCCGCTGGTCCTCCGCCTCGCCCACCACCGGCCGCCTTTGACGGTCAAGGCTACGGCAGGCAACCTCCCTTCGGCCAGGGCTTCCGGTCAGATGGACCCCCGCAAGGTTCCTACGGCCGTCAACGCCTCGACGAAGACACTGGTTTCCGCGGTGGACGTGGCGGAAGGGGCGGGCGCGGTGGTCGTGGTGGCGGGCGTGGTGGACGCGGAGGAGGCGGCGCCGGCGGTGGTGGTGGTCGCTTCGATGATGACGAAAAGCCTTGCCGAACCATCTTCGTTCGAAGCATCAACTTCGAGACCGACGCCGAATTCGTTAAGCAGCAATTTGAGCAGTTCGGCCAGATCAAGACCTTCTTCGACATGGTCAACAAGCGTGGCATCGCCTTCATCACGTACTACGACCTTCGCTCGGCAAGAGACGCCATGCTGGCAATGAAGGGCGCTCTCTTTGGCGGTCGTCCCATCAACATCCACTACTCGCTACCACGTGAGGAGGACAAAGCACAGCGCTGCGATCGTGACAAGAATCAGGGCACCCTCTTCACTGTGCTCAAAGGTGCTCAGCAGGATCTCGATGATGACGCCGTGCGACAAGTCTTTGCAGAGTTTGGCGATCTCAAGAAGATCCGCGACTACCCTGGGCAGAAGAACAGCCGCTTTGTAGAGTACTTTGACAGCCGTGCTTGTCAGCTTGCTCATGACCAGCTCAACGGCCGTTCACACCTTGACGGTCAGTGGGACCTGAAATTTGCTTGGGACGTCGTCACAGATGAAGACATGGAGTGGGCCAAAGCTCCGCAGCAGGCCGGCGGACCTGGTTTCCAACCTGGTCCGCCTGCGGCTCAATCCGGTTGGGGTGGCAGAGCCGGTGGGTCGGACCGAGGCTCCTCATCCGCCGACTACGGCCCACCTGCTGGCGGTGAGCCGGGTCTTGGATACGGTCGTCCACCCATTCCTTCCACTGGCGCACCTGTGGACAATGGCTGGGGTAGACGGGCTGGCTCTGGCTCTGCTGCCGCTGGCGCCTCTGCTCCACCATCGACAACAGCTGCAGGCGCGGATGCCGGCGATGCCAATCGTCTCGAACAGGCACAGAAGGTGCAGCAGCTGCTTGCATCCCTTGGTGCTGCTTCCAAGCCTCCGGCAACAGCTGCGACCTCTACACCTCCCCCTCCCTCCATCGCTAGCCCGCCGGCACGCAGCCCGCCAGCCGCTCACGCTTCCGCTGCAGGTTCCGCAGGACTTCCGCCCAACATTGCTGCTCTGCTTCAGTCGGCGGCTGGTGCACCCAAACCCATGCAGCCACCCAAACCGCAATCGCCTCCCACTTCCAACGCCGCCGCAGCCGGCCAAGAAAGTGGTCAGCAATCTGTTCATCAGCTCTTGAGCATGCTCAACCAGAATCGACCCCCTCGTCCTTCGTAAATGTATTCAGTATTTGTATTTTTGCGCGACGAAACCCTTCAGGACCGACAGTGGCCCGGACTAGCTTAGGACGGATGATACAAATTGCACTCTTTAAACTCAAGATCTGATGTAACTCAAGATCTGATGTATTAAATTGTGAAATGTGTGTTGACGGAAGTTACAAATCTAGACAAGCACTACAGAGTGGAAGACGCAGCAGCGATGGAGCTGTGGGATGGTTCGGAGCATGTCGACAAGCGAGCCTATCCGAACCTTGGTAAGCTTCCGACGTCACTACTTGCACTCGACGGTAACAGTGTCTCTGTCATAAGTGCACTTTCCATCGATGTTCATGGCGATGTTGTCGTCACCAGCATCGCCGTTGCCCTTCCAGGTGTTTGGAGCTCGCATCCAAAAGCAATCGATGCTGCGCAAATTTTTCAGGAAGCGTCAATCAACCTCTGCCTCTCTTTTGCATCCAAACCGGGCGCGCTAGGGAAGAACTCACTTTGCGCCTCTGCACGTGTCATGACCCCAATAGCCGTAGTGGGGAGGCTGACGATCGGTGGTGCTCGAATCACCGTGATAGCAGATGACGACGTCGGTGTCGATGGGCGATCCGTCGGTCGCCTTGTCGGTGATCTTTCGGATGCATTCGCTACGGCTTAGTTTGCGACGTTGCAGAGTGCTTGTCTGAAAGAGGTGTGATGTTGAGTTAGTAAACATCCAGTTCCGCAGACAAGGGGGAAAAGTGCATTTGAGAGGCAACTCACGGCATGAACGCTGCAGACCAAGAACATCACAGCAAGCGCTTTAACGACGGACATCTTGAAGGTGAGATTGAGACCGTAGGAGGTTTTAGGCTTGGTGGAAGAGGTGTGAGGGGCTGGAGAAATGATCGATCCTTGAAGCGCTCTTTAAAGAGCCAAATCAAATCCATGGGAGGGACATCTTAGGAAGACTGCGTTGTAACCTTGATCGGAACTCCCTCGTACCGTTGAGCATGCTTAGAGTTTTCCGGGGCTGAAATCTCCGAGGCGGGGACTTGACGCAATGGGTCAGAGACGGTGTGCTCGGGAAGGGTGTGCAGCAGCAATGATGAGATGAGATGGGAGCTGAAGTGCCCGAGAGGTCTCATCTGACTTCATTTCAGTATTGGTGGGACCGTGCAAGGTGGTAATACGAAAGCACAGCCCGTTCCCGGAACAACAATTCGTCTGATTGATGTTTTATTGCTCGATCAGATCGCTCCGTGGCACGAGAGCCACTTAATTACTTGTCAGTCTGACCTATCTCTGCCTCGTGTTAGTCTCGACACCAAACGCACACAGTGACGAAGCGGTACAAAGAAGCCGAAGCTCAGCCTCTTGGAAAGGTGAAGGCTCAACTGACGTGCCTCTAGATATAATGGGCAAAAATCCTTGTGAATTTCATTCAGTACAAGCCATCTCGTGCCAGACGACGTAGCTATACGTGCACTTGCCCGGGACGTTTTCCTTCCAAGCAATGTTATCCGGACCCGGAAGCGCCGATCCGATCCAATCGTTCTTATGACCTATAGCGAAGCAATCAGCTCTACCAACGAAATACAGCGCAGCGTCAGTATCTACCCGAAACATTGAAATGCTTTGAGTATCACCCTCTACGTACCTTTCACCATCGCACGTTACCGTGGACAGATGTTTGTACCAAGGTTGCCATCTGTTCATCGACTTGTCCTTAAGGTCGATGGTGCTGCGTCCGATGAAGCAGATGGTCACGTAGTAGAATTCGGCGCTGGCGATCGGGAATACTTTGGTTAGCGCATCGGATAGACATTCGGCTCTGCTTGAGCGTCGTTCGATGGCAGGCACCTGCAGTGTCAGGGGTCGCGATCGTCGACAGAGTCAGCACGGTGAAGTCGATATCGCGGTTATTGAGGATGGAAAATCGGGACTTACAGCCAAAGCTACACTCAAGAGACTGAGAACGGAAAGAATTGTCGAAATCCGCATATTTGCGTCTTTATTTTTGGGAAGACAAGACGTGTGTTGATACGACAGACAGACGATATGAGAGGCGACCGCGCTTTTATCTTTCTGACACCATCCTGACAGATTGGCCTGGGAGTTCAGAAGGGTTCTGACGATAAGTGTGCTCCTGACGATGGGCTGCCGCAGTCTCCAAGTGGGCGGAGTGGGTCGACGCCCTCGTTGCGGTCAATTTTGCAAATAAGGACCGGTTGTCTGGGTCGAAAACATTGACGATCGGTTGCAACTCGGTGGGGACAAGCCTAAACCACCCACACAAGCATGACGGGAGCAGATGAAATAAGGTCTTTGCAAGAGCGATGTCTGCGATCGCTTTTAGGAGGCGATGCAATGCTTCTACTTCGGCCCCTTTCCGCATCTCTTCCCCTTGCCCCTCGAGTCTCTTCCTCCTTTCACCTTCCGCATCTCTTCGAAGTCAACATGCATCTAAACCGCATGAGAATCGTACTCTCACTCACAATGATCAAGCTACTCACTCTATTGCTCGTGTTTCTACCCGTGCTTCTCGCCGTCCAGGTGCACGACTCTCACCCGCACCATGCGTCTCGTATGGTACACCAGCGACGAAGCTTCATGTCGTGGCTGACGCGAATCTCATCCAAGACGTCCGACTGGATGTTTGGCTCTGTACCCATCCCCGCCGTCGACAAAAATCAGATTCCTCACCCGGCTGTGGGCGGTGTCTCTGTGCTGCAAAAGATGCCGTATCCGTACGCAACGGGTATGATCCCACGTTTGGCTAGCGAGACGCTGAGCGGGAACGGATTGCCGGGTGGGTGGATGTGCTTGCACGTCACGCCTCCTGTTGATGCTGGTGAAAACGCTGGTGGTGGACAGCGTGGGGTTGCGGGAGGTGAGCAAGGCGGGGTGACTGGTGCTGCTGGTCAAGGCGCTGCTGGTAGTGGTTCTGCCGGAGGTCAATTTGGAGGAGCTGGAGGTGCTGGAGCTGGGGTTGGAGGTATGGCGGGTGGTATGGGTGGAGGAGGAGGCTCTAGCGAAGCTGGCGGTGCCGGTGGAGGATTTGCTGGTGGTCAACAGCAGATGGGAGGCACAGGCTTCCAGGGAGGTAACGGCGGCGGATCATTTTATCCCAGCGGTCAGCAAGGCTTTGGTACAGGCAACGGATACATGGGCGGAGCAGCTGGAGCTGGCATGGGCGGAGGCAATGATATGGGCAGCTCTGGCATGGGCGGTAGTGGCATAGGAGGCAGTGGAATGGGTACCAACGGCATGGCAGGCAACGGAATGGGTGGCAACGGAATGGGTGGCAACGGAATGGGTGGCAACGGAATTGGTGGTAATGGCATGGCCGGCAATGGTATGGCAGGTAACGGTATGGGAGGTAGCGGTATGGGTGGCAATGGTATGGGTGGCGCTGGAACGGGTGGATATCCGATGGGAGGTAGTGGCATGGGTGGCATCTATCCGCAAGCTGGTGGTATGAGCAACGGCCCTGGAGCTGCGATCGGTGCAGGCATGGGTAGTGACGGCACCGGAGCTGTATCCGGCGGCGGCATGAGTGGATATCCTGGATCTGGCAATGCTGCCTTCGGCAACCGAGGCAGTACCGTTCCATCTGGCTACATTCGCTACAACGGTCAGCTGATGACCATCGACCAGTACCAGCAAGCCCTTGCTGGTGGTTCTTCCTCCGGTCCTTCCTCAGATTCGCAGCCTCTTTCTCGTCGAGACCTGCTCCAGCCCGACTCGTCCTCGTTCATCCTCCACAAGCGTCAAACCGACCCCTTTGACGGCGCTCCTCAGCCTTCGTCCGACGGTAACAGCCCGCCCACTCGAAAAGGAAAGACCGCTGTCGCCAAGGTCCTCATGTGCATCAACGGCGATCCCGCCGTTCCCCCCATCAAGTTCAACACCATGACCGGTATGCGCCTTCGTGACGCTTCGGTGCCAAAGGACGGTGTGGTCGACATCACCAACTTGCCCAACTACAAGATGCCCTGGATGCCCTTCCTACCCACGGCAGAGATGTGGGCCGAACAGCAGGAGCTCATGCTGGCTCAGGAGCAGATGATCGAGACAAACATGACCACGGCTCCTCCCCCTCTCGTTGAAGAAATCCCGCCTCAAGCTTCCTTGTGACGAGTTACCGCTTTTGGCTGTTCCTGTTTCTTCTCGTTGTCTGATATACAAGCGTTTGATGCTCATGATCGACAGAAACACCAATCTACTTAAAATCTTGTGTCTCCATGTGTCTGCAAGGATCCTCCGAGAGAGGGAAATTAATTTACACGAAAAGCTGACTATTTAAAAGACCAAAAAAGGAGCGTGCTCCAACTCGGAATCGAACCGAGGGCTCGCCCGTGTGAAGGGCGTGATTTAACCGTTAATCGATTGGAGCTGTTAAAGAAACTGACTGGTGTGTACCGCAAATGTAGCATATATATACCTCTTCTCCCAAGTAGACATTTTGCACCCGTCCCTCGCATGGGATGCTCTCTCTTGCAGCAACAACAATCGGTCTGGGACACCCGAAGCACGTCCAAACCGGTAAGCACATCTTTGCCTAAAGCAATCCGCACCCACATTTTTCCTAGCGCAGTGCGAGTCAGCTATATGGTAAAACAATGTTGCAGAACAGTGAAGATGTACAGAGGTAGATCAGGCAATCACATAGTTATCGGCACTCAGCACCGACTGCTGGGAGAACGTCGTAGGAGCGCCCGTATCGGCCAAGACGACGTCTGCCACGGTGACGTTGCAGAGCGTCTTTTCGCAAACAAAGTCGACAACGACGGGGAAGAAGACGTCGACGTTATCCGCGCCCTCGGTGACCGAGAATTCCAAGCTGCCAGACTTGTTGGCGCTCGAGATACTCTCCAGCGTCCACTCGAGGTTGTTGGTCTCGTCATTGACGGACCACGAGCCATCGGGACACTCGACCGAAGGCACGGAGCCTGCGGGCAACGGGATAGCGATGATGACGCTGCGCAGCTCGCCGAGCTCTTCATTCTCGAGCTCGTACTCGATGCTCACATCGCATCCGCCTTGACCGTTGGGAGAAGGCCAGCAGTTGATCGAGAGCGGCAACGCAGTCTCGTCCTTGGTGACCATTCGCCATCGCAAGACACCGAGCGACTGGTTGACCGGGAACGGCTTCCTCGCGTCTCGCGGCGCGACGATGCGATCGGATGACCACGCAGCCTTGTCGACTTGGGGATTGGTCTTGAACTGAAGGTCGCCGGCGGAAAGCACGAGGTTGTCGGCCTCGGGTGGAGCGAGCTGCAAGCGAACCTTGGCAAGCGTGGGATCGGTGATCTTGAGCAAGAGGTCGCCCTTGATCTCGAGCGATTCGAGACCGCCATCGCGGTTGCCCGTGATGGAGATGCGCTCCTTGATGACGACGTGCACCGGTTCTTGGTGGACAGGATCAAGCAAATCGAGCGGGTCGATGGCAGCCGCTGTCGTTGCTGGTGCCGCGCGAGCAGCGGCTGCTGATGGGGCTGAGCTGGCAGCAGCTAGTGAGGCCGAAGCAGCATTGGCAGCGGCGGTGAGCTCTTCATCCGCAGCGGCAGCGGCGGCGGCCAGACCGCCACCCATAGCACCCAGCAGGTCGGCACCCTTGGACTTTTTACCGAGCTGCATACCTTTGCCCTTGAACGGTTTCGCCGCAGGTGACGAGCTGGACGAGAAGCCGGTCTGAACAGGCGCCTGTGTCGGTGGTGGCTCGAATCGCTGCTGCACACCTGCATATCCACCGGACGAGCCGAATCCACCCGAGTTGCCGCCCATCTGTCCGCGACGGGCGGCGTCCCTGCGCTGCATCTCGAGCTGCTTTGCACGACGTTTGAGCTCCTCCTTTGCCTCCATCTCCTTGTTCCTCTCGATGATCTCCTGGATCTTTTCCTCGTGCGACTCCATCTCGAGGATAGACCTGACCTGGGTGAGGTTGACATTCTCCCTGTATCCGAGCGAGACAATCTCGTCAAAGGCTCCGAGGAGCTCGAAGCTGTAGCGGAGGACCGAACTCTCGTCCAGCGATCTGCAGATGTCGGAGGTGACGCGGGCAAAGAGATGAAGCGTGTCGATGTCTTGGAGGATGTTGGAGTTCTTGTTTGTGATGAGGATCATGTAGAGGTCCTCGAGAGGTTGATACACGAAGCGAACCGCATCGGTCTCGACGGAAGTGTGTTGTGAGCCCGCAGAGATGAGCTTGGGGAAGGACGCAAGGAGACCTTCGATGCGCGATCTTGGCATATCACGAAATTGACGGCTGATGACGGGCTTGCCGCCTCGAGTCGAGACGGAAGCGGCGAGGATGACCATGCTGCCTTTGCTGAATTTCTGATGCTGGAGTGTGCCGTGTCGGGATGAGGTGGGGTGTGAGACAAGCTGCTTCGCGGGGCAGGGTCGAGCCACAAGACAGGTCCAGGTGTAGTGCGTTGTCTGGAGGAGTGCGGCACTTTGGGTGTGGGCTACGCCGTGACTTGTGATGAGAGGTAAGAGTACGACGGGAGGTGGTGACGTCGACGGTGATGTTGATGGCAATGTCAGCGTGAACAGATGAGAAGAAGTGCAAAGTGTCGATCTCAATTGCGGCCAGCGCGCGGGTCCGTGTGTGTGTGTCTCTCTCTCCAGCACGGCTAATTCAGACACGACGTCTGCACGCTGAGAGCCTTGCTGTTCAGAAAAGCTGGTTCGAGCGCAACGAGCCAAGGCTCCACGTCTTCTTCGCTGGCCAAGCCAGGCGCGTTTTTCGAGAATCGTTTCTCTGTCAGAGCCTCGAATCTGCGATGAGAGGAAGCCGCGAATTGATCGGGCCTCTGTCATTTTCCGTGCGAATTGACTCGAGATTCGAATGTTGTGCGGTGGGGGACTGCGATTTGAAATCGGAAACAGGCATCAACGACGGAAGAGTCAGGGAACGTCGCTGTGCCGGTCTCTTTGAAATGTGGAATTTTCGCGTTGCTTTTCGGTCGCTTCCGACTCAATCGCCAAGGCAGCAGACGGCGACATCGAGGCATCAATCGGGACCAGCTGAAAGCCACTGTGAGAAACAAGGGAGATCATCAGCATCATCGCCCACACGTTGTGAGACCGCTCCACGAATTTGGCTAACTGTAATCCGCTTTCTTCTCGAGACGACGACGAGTTGTGCCTAAACTCGAATTTGTCACCTTGCACAACCTTCAATTCCGTCGTCACCACCACCATCCATCTCACCCGGTCCCTATCGCATTTCGTTTCGCCATGTCCTTCCTCACTGGAGCCATCCGCACCGCTGCCGTCAGCACTTCGGCCCGTGCTGCCCTTCTCGGACGTGCCGCCCCTGTTGCCGTCGCTCAGCAGGGTAAGTTTTCCTCGACTTTCGCCCCCTCCATCGCCCCTTTCCGATCAGGACACATGCAGCATGTCGGGGATTGCTCCGATGGATCGGATGACCCCCCGAGCAATGCAGTCAGCAGTAGCAGTCACAGCAGCAGGCGTAGCAATAGCAACAGCATCAGTAGCATCACAGTCAGCCTCAGCAGCAGCAGCAGCAGCAGCAGCAGCAGCAGCAGCACCTTTCTATACAGCAGAACACTCAAAGCAGGAAAACCCTGTAGCGTCGATAGTCGCAACATAATCTATCGATCGCTGCGACGCTTCCCTAGTCCAAGTCTCATGGATTGGCCCACAACACGTCGGAAGGAAGCGGATTGGATTTCTCGTCTTGACGAGCTTGACAGTCAGGTCGCACGAGCGAGACATCTGCTCAGCTAGTATTCATCTGCGCATCCGAAATTATGCCCTGCTCTTGAGCACCGACACTACAACGGACCCTCATGCGAAAAGGACAACGGCAACCTGGCCCGACGCTGCTTATGTCGAACCTCCATGCACAAAACGCGACCGCTGCTGTTGCTACACTGCTACTGAGCTCTAGTTCGCGGCTCACTAACCCTGGATTCACAGAAATTCTCAGATCTAATGGGGCGAAAGAGCAACCGAACCTCTTGTCCTCTGAGCCGATGCTGACTTCTCACTTTCTTTTCTCCTTCACAGTCCGTGGCTACGCCGCACACCACGAGGAAGAGACGTTCGACGCCTTCAACACGCGCTACGTTGGATTCTTCGACGCCGTTGAGGACCTGTTCGAGCTGCAGCGTGGATTGAACAACTGCTTTGCCTACGATCTGGTACCCTCGCCAGAGGTCATCGAGTCGGCTCTCCGTGCCAGTCGACGTGTCAACGACTACTCGACCGCCGTGCGCATCTTTGAAGGCATCAAGCAGAAGGTCGAGAACGAGAACCAGTACAAGCAATACGTCGAGGCTCTTAAGAGCGTCCGCGAGGAACTCGGTATCCAGCTCAAGGAGGAGCTGTATTCGGCATAAATCAGCTTATGCACAGGCAGCGCAGTGGCAACATCCAAACAGATCGCACATGTTTACGGCTCTTGGGGCTGTAAAACCCATGCTAATTCACTGATAAATCTACATGTAGAGCGCGCGGAGGTGGCTGTGATGGAACAGAGTCGAGGGCGAGATGGTGATTCGTTCCAGGCTGTGGCTCACGCTCTGATGCGCACAGTCGAAGAACACGAAAGTATGGAAAGGCAAAAGTGACGACCGAGAAAGGACGTCTGCGAAGTCCCCACCTCCTGCGCTGGTGACCTAGAGCAGGAGACGAGATAAAGAGGTTTCATTATGGGCTTCAAGCTGATCAAACAGGAACGACGTCGAGCAGAGACTTTTTGAGATATTCGTGCAGCAAACCCATTCAGCGCTTCCAGCTGGAATCCCGATCATCGTCATACTCCTCATCCCCACCCTCAGCCGCGGCCGGTTTCTCCCCTGTCGAAGCTCCCTCCACACCAGCCGTCGTAGCAGCAGGTGCGGCAGCAGCCGCAGCAGGAGGCTGGATCCACAACAACTTGACAGTTCCGACGTCGGGAATCTCCGCTCCACCTCTCAAGGCCTGCTCAGCGCTGTTGCGTGCCTTGTACACGACAGTCGCTGCATCGGCATCGAACGAGTCCAACTCGCCAAAGGCGGCAAAATGCTGCTTGAGCTTCTCCGCGTCGGCTCCGGCAGGCAGATCCTCGATCTTCAGTCGCGTCGTGCGGTTGTCGATGCGGAACGATCGATTGGGTCCACCACCCATGCCCCCAGGACCTCCTCGTGCTGCGTACGGTGCATAGCCTCCGCGACCACGTGGAACGTAACCACCTCTGCCTCTGCCTCGTCCATTGTATCCGTACCCTGCACCAGCGTTGGCGCCATCGATGCCGAGCGACGCAGCTTCGGCTTTGAGCGATTCGAGCTTCTTCTTGAGCTCTTCCGTCGTGGATCCAGGTGAAGAGCCTTGCGCGTGAAGGTCGAGTTCACGATCCAGCTGTTCCTTCTCTCTCTTCTCCTTTTCCGCCTTCCAGCTCCCACCCGCTGCGTCTCCGCCAGCACCACCTGCTGCTGCTGCGGAGGAAGAGGGTGCTTCTTTGGGTGCTGCTTGCAACGCTTCCACCGCAGCTTTGACGGCTTCGGTCGAGGTCTTGATCTGGTCGCCGAGCTGTTTGAGCTGAGTCATGGTCTGCTTCTTGTCTTCAGCGGTGAGCGACTTGTTGCCGAACTTGGCGAGAAGCGCCTTTTGCTCGGCTAGCTGAGAATCCAGAGCGGCCTGTTTGGTTCGTTGGTCTTCGAGCAGCTTCTTGCGCTCTTCGGACACGCCGCCGACAGTACCAGCGGGACCTCCTCCGGGTGTGCTTGCTCCGGCGAAAGGAGGACGGGCGTGGTAGACGTTGGAAGTCTTGCCGGGAACGAAACCGCCCCTCTGCGGCGCTGACGACGGAGGCGGTCGTGGAGTGGGGCCCGCTCCCGGAGCACCTCCAGCAGCTTCGTCCAGACGCTGAAAGTAGACCTTGACGAAGCGGTTGCCAAAGATGACGTCGGGGCTCTCGTGTGCTTCTTTGGCCTCGGCGGGCTGCGAGTAGCTGACGAGCGCCTTGGAACCAGGCTTGTCGATGCTGATGTTGGTGATGGTGCCAAACTTCTTGAAGTACTCATTGACCTTGATGAGGTCGAGGCTGTCTGCTGGAACATTCTCGATGACGAGAGTGGTGTTGGATCGTCGTGCAGATTGGAAAGTGCCAGGAGGTCCACCGCCACGTCCACGACCTCGTCCGCCCATTGCTCCGCCGCGACCTCCGGGACCCACGCCGCCGTTGAACGGCGCCGCTTGGCTGAAATGATTGGCGTCGGAAGCCTGCGGTGCCATTTGCCCTCCCATTCGGTTTGCCAAGTTCTGACCATCGCCATTCAGGTGAGACGGAGAAGCTCCGGGACCGGCATTGCCAGGAGCCATGCCTGGTGGTGGGCCCATGCTGGGATGCCAGCCTTGTGGAGGCATACCAAATGGAGCGCCCGGAAACATCATTGGCGGGCCATGCATAGCATTTGGACCACCTGGACCCATCATGCCGCTCAAATGGAATGGCGGTTGCTGCTGTTGTGACTGCGATTGTTGGTTGCGTGCATTGGCGTTGGCGGGTTGCACATCTGTCGAGTGCTCAAACTTGCAGCTGGCGCCGCGAGGACAGAAGCCTTTGTTGTGGTAGTCTCTGCAGAGCTGCTTAGGTCGATTATCCCTTCGTCCGCCCTCAGTCTGCGCGCCGTTGGCATCGGTGCCGTCTGTGTTTGCCGTGCGTTCCCTCGAATCGCGCTCGCGGGCTCGACCTGCGCGGGAATCATCCGAGCCGGGTGTAGCGGTGCTGTCCTGCAGCCTTCGTGTTTGCCTGGGAGGAGAGCGGGTAGAGTCACCGGTGTCATCGTCTGCTCTTCGCTTCCTAGATGAGGTGGAAGTGTCTGCAGCTAAGTCGGATGTGGATGCGAGGGCATTGGAATCGGCGGTGTGGTCGGCTTCGGCGGACCCTGATGAAGGGAGGTATGCCTTGTCGGCTATCGCCTGGAAAGTTTTTGTTACGAAAGGTTCGGTCTCTGCGGCCAAGAAGTCCTCGAGCTGTTCGGTGAGGAGCGTCTGGAGCTCGGCCTGAGGACCTTCGTGCTTGAGCAAGGCGAGGACGTAGTCAGCAAGCACCTCGGGATCGGCGTCGCATATGGGGCCGAGCTCAGAGGTGAGCCAGGCCTTGAGCTCCTCTGTATGCGCTTCGTCGAACAGCATAGCGGTCGATCGTGACCGGGCAGACTGGCGCGGAAGCTATCAAGAGTGGCGTCGGAAAAGCAGGTGGCTGAGTTGTGAGGCGCCTTTTCGTTGCTTGATGCTGGGACGTCGTTGGTCGCTGAGGCCGAATGCGTGTATATGCGAGTATTTGTGGAAGGATTTAGCCACAACTCTAGTGGATGGATAGATGGACGGATGCTGAATGCGGATGGCGGCTGAGTGGTGATGCGGGCGATGAAGAAGAAATGATGTTCAACACGATCGACCGCCAAAGTCACTTTCGGTTAACATTTCATTTTCCAGATTCAATGCAGCACACCCAAACACAATCGCGCTCTGCTGCCACAAAATCTCATGACAGTGCTACTGGACTCGCACTGTGCTGCGTGGAAAGAACTCTCCTCCACCTTCTGCTGTGAGGCCCAAGAGACGTCCCTTCTTCATCTTTGCTCGCTTGTGATCACTTCACGTTCCCGTCCAAAGCGAGCATGAACACCTTGCTGCTCTGGACAGCCGTACTTCGGTCCACAGGTGGTCCCACAGTGTAGCAGACGTGGGTCATCCGGTATACAGTTGGACTGACCGCGATCATCTCGATCAATGCCCTCCTGGCAGAGGCATAACCCTGATCGCCGATTGACCCAAAAAAGGGTCGTCAATCGCTGAGATGATGCAATCTTTATTTTTCCTAGATACTCGGTTGAATCATCGAGCTAACAGTTTATGTGAATAATTCACGGCACGTGCATGGGATGAGGGTCACGTGTATGGCTATAGTTTTTCGAAAGGTCGGAATACAAGACAAGCTGGAATTGCAAAGAAAGGATTCATTTCGAAAACTCACTTGAATTGTCTGTCGAGGTACTGCCTGTCTGCAACCATACTTTTGTTCGTTGGACACAGCTTCGGCCAGCTTGAGTCGAATCAAGGCAGCAGACGGCGACTTTGTCGCCAAAGGACCCGATGCCACGGCCAAGATTGAGCAAGGCTCATCAGCGAAGCCTCGGACTGCAGACAAGTCTTCGGAAGCGCTGCAGCCAAAGCGAGCTGGAATCAATGGAGCCCAAGGTCGAAATTGAAAGCGCTGAGCTGCGAGCTGAGAGCTGTGAGCTGTGGTGAATGTGGCAGCGAGGCGAGATTGCCAGTGTGCCTCCGCAGCCGTGCTGATTGGCATTCGACATCGTTTCGTCGCCATCCTTCTCGCTTCTACCTACGACCAACCAACTCCCCCTCCCCGTCGACAAATAACGTAAGTTTCTGCTGCAAACACTTCTTGATCGCATCAGCAGCAGGCATCACCCCAGCATCCTTGCACACATTGGCGTCAGCAGCTTTCCGACCAGCCATACCCGACTCTGCATTCTCGACTCTCTACCACCTGCATCCACATACAACAGTTTTCGACCATCAGCACGTACGTCGTCCTTGCATCCCTTCTCGTCATTCAGAGATCAGCGATTCTGGCATATGCACACAACGGAATTGAATCGCGGAGCTGGCAAGGATGGACAGAGCGTTTGTATGTTTAAGACGGCTTGCCAGTAGTAGAGCGTAGGGGACGGATGAAGCTAGACCATTGCAAAGTTCGAAGCGCAGGGCATAATGTCGCAACGTTGTCGGAGTGCTCTGAGGCACGTTGAAGGGCATCCGTCAGACGCATAGCACCACGAGGTGGAGATATCAGCGCAGACAGCTGCCGGCTCTCGATGCACTCCTGTTGCTCATTCATGCCCACATACCTGGCGCGCAGCACAAACGATCCTCTACATCACCCCAACCAATGCTGCATCTACACCGCCAACGCTGATGCGATCAAGCAGTCAACCCACACAACCCAACCACTTGAACAAATGACTGACCTTCTTTCCCTCGCACCACCAACATCTCGTACCAAACAACAGTCCTCAAGATGACTCGCCTCACTGAGTACATGGTGATTGGACGCCACCTTCCCACCGAGAAGGAGCCCTCTCCCAAGCTCTACCGCATGAGGATCTTCGCCGTCAACAAGTCGGTCGCCGAGTCTCGTTTCTGGTACTTCGTTCGTCAGCTCCGAAAGATGAAGAAGGCCACCGGTGAGATTGTTGCCATCCACGCCGTAAGTATTGCATTGAAACCGGACGTTATCGACAAGAAAGAGCATCGCAGCGGGCATCATCTACGACGTAGGAAGCATGCACATTGGACAGTCAGACAAGGACGTGCAGATGATCACAGAGTGTTTGGAGGACATCGATGGATGCAGAAAAGCGACTAGCAGCGATCAGTCAAGTCATGCAACCACGTCGTAGCATTGCCGGTCAGGACACCAGGTCAGGATATTGCAGGGCGGGTGACTCCGTGCGAGAACCAGGGTAGCATACCCAGTCAGAACAAGGCGAAGGAGCGTGGCATACGGACTCCTCAGCCACACGACCTGCCGCTCTTTCTTGTCGTCACGACCCGCACACATCTCGTATCCTCTAACATTCGATGGACCCCAGACTGACTCGTTCCGACACTTTTGCTTGATCCCTCATAGATCCACGAGAAGAAGCCCCTCAAGGTCAAGAACTTCGCCGTCTGGCTGCGATACAACTCGCGATCGGGTACCCACAACATGTACAAGGAGTTCCGTGCCCTTTCGCGCTCCGAGGCCGCCGAGTCTCTGTACCAGGACATGGCTGCCCGCCACCGTGCCCGATTCGCCTCGATCCACATTCTCAAGATTGCCGAGATTGAGAAGAACGAGGACGTCAAGCGCCCTTACATCAAGCAGCTCATGGCTCCTGGTCTCAAGTTCCCCCTGCCTCACCGTCGCCCTCGTCACGTTGGTACCTTCGCCGGCCAGCGCCCCAACACCTTCTACTAAACGACTCGTCATTTGCATTTGACGCGTCTTGTCCGCATCCGACCATTGTACACCATCCACCACCACCACCATCATCTATGCATGATGTATTTTGCATCTCACATGTGCGCCTTCAGCCTCGACTACCGAGGATGACGTGCGTTTCTCACCTTTCTCCCTTTTTCCGCGGCACAGTGTATGTCGTGGTCCTGGGTTAGATCCCAAAAAATGTCCTCTGTTTGGCAATCCTAAATTGCTTTCGACCTGTTGCTTTTGTTTCCTGTGTGGATGCAGATTTTGTGCGTTGTTTGTGTGGACAGGATATCATTGGGATACGGGTATGATGTAGGAGTAAAAATACATGAAGGGACTAGAGACGACGGAGGCCACGTTTTGGTGCTGTTGTGATGGGTGTTCTGGTTGATGTTGATTTGACTGGTGCGGTGGGAGCGGTTGGCAGTGCCGATGTTGAGCAGTTTGATGGAAGAGCCTTGAGTGGTTCTGGGGTATCTTGTTGTTCGGTGACTTGGAAACACGCTGGTCGAGCATTCGCATGGACACTAGTCCACAACCTCGCAGTCTCGACATACTCATCCCAGTCCTCCTGCATCAGCCTACTCGCCTCTGCATCCAACGCACTATCCGGATTCGGGTCGATGAGCAAACACTTGATAGTGGTCAGAATCCTCTCGATGCCGTATTCCTTCTTCCAGTCTTTTTTGAGAGAAGAGACGCAGATTTCGCCGGTTCGAGACACGTTCGGGTGGAAGATCGGCGTGGAAAAGGTGCATCGTGGTGGGTGGGTGGGAAAGTCGATATCGGTGAAATCGAAGAGGATGCGAAAGTAGCCGCCGGAGTAGGGTGTGGAGTGGGGGCCGAGGATGTACGCTTGGAAGGAGAGGATGTCGATTTCGGATAGGGAGACTCGGATGTCCGCAGGAGGGCTGCGGGAGAGAGAGGTGAGCTCTCGAATGAGTGACTTGATCGTCGTTGGGGATACCATTTCTCGTGTGGGGATGTGGGGTGAAGATGGAGGAGGAGGAGGAGGAGGAGAAGTGCTGTCTATGTTGGCTTTTCGGTGGTTGTGGTTGTGAATAAGGTCAGGTCTGAACGTTTTGGAAGCGGAGACTAGTCAAAGGCATAGTATCTTCACAGCTACGGTAGATCAAGATGTTGATGTCACAGACCTCAAGGTGTGCGTATGATGCTCTGTGACGACGACAACTCGAAGTGTTGTTCTCGGTGACGTCGAGAAAGGCAGGGTGTTGAACTTCTAGCCAGTCCCGAAATATTAAGCTTTTTGACAGGCGAATCTATCACCCCGATCATTCTTTTATCGAGCCGATGAAGCAGACAAGGCAGTGATTTCTTGCCTCATTTTTTCGTCAATGTATTTTTTTTATGTTTTTCCTGCATCAAACAAAAAGGAGTCAGTCACCTTCAGAAAAGGAACCGCATGACTTTCGATCCAAGGCTGTGCTATGCGCCAGTTCAGAGATTGATCAACATGACCGCGAAGGTGGTCTCGAACAATGCCTGTCGTGAGGCTTGATACGAGGCAACTACTCGTTGCTGATGCGTCACTATGCGGTTTGGACTGCCACAAGAGGAAGCGCCGGAAAGACACAAAAAGAAAGGTTACCACATCTCTCACTGACTGTGGTTCCGCGGACCGATCTCAGGGTCGAGGTCAGCAGAGGCGTGACATCAAATCAAACCAAGAAAGGTGACAGCCGCGGCCCGGCGCGTGATTTTTGTGTCTGCGATGTCCGACGGACTTGGCAGAGCTGCAGTAAGCTAAACGGACGGATCGCCAATTCCGAATGTCTGCAGCCCACGAGATTGTCGGTGCAGCCGCACCACACTCGGTGTACAGTTAGCCTGCACGCCGTCGGCGTGGCATGTGAGAGCCCGGCGAGACGCAGACCTAAACGCATACGCAACACGCGTGCAACAGAGACAGGCCATCGAAGCTGAGCACACATACGTCGGCTGAAGACCGCAGCGTTGAGCGGTGCTGTGCTTTCATCAACGTCGACCTTGCCTAGGTGTAAGTGCATCCCGAGAATGGAATTTTCACGCTTTCTCTTCGTTTGTTCACAAGGAAAAGCCATCAAAGGGCAAGAGAGAAAAGGGCCTAGAAATCAAACCTGCAAGCCTCTGACGTCGTACGAATCAGACACGCGTTGCACCTGCACATTGCTTCCGCCTCTGACTTGAGTACTCACTGAGTGTGCCCGCAATGACCGAGTCGACGAGGTGACAGCGTGGAGAGATGGACACGAACAACACCGCACTGCCATCTGCCTCGCCTAGGCTGTGACAAAGTTAGCGATACTGTATACGAAAGCGACTAGAAACGACTCGATCGTACAACAGCACGGGTTGTTTATTTTTCTTAAAAAATTCCACGCAGGCATGACAGAGTGTGATGATGCAGCAGCAGCCGCGGCGGAGTTAGTTTTGTCTTTGGCCTTTTTTCAGCAGCTGGTCGGGCTGAGCTTGCCGAGTCGGATGATCCTCCGCTGAAAACGTCGCCTCCACGCAGTAGCCAGCACCTCGGCTCTGCCGACAGTCACACCCTAGCATGCGCTTGCTGCACACAGTCACGAGCCCGTTTGCTTTCGAGATCGATGCCAATGCTATGCTCGCACTACGCCTTGCCTCTGCCTCTCTCAGCATCTCCATCTCCATCACCTTCGTACTCTTGCGGCCGGATTTGGATCTCGATCGTCCCTTCGCTGTCTGCAGCTTCTACTACCACACACCCGTCTGCATTCAGGTGTCCGACAGCTGCTTCCCATTCTGCAGCCAGGGTCTAGCTCTGCAGCCATAACAACTCGCTTGACAAAGCAGTCCTCCGGGATCATCGACGACGACACAAGGCACCATCCTCGACGTCGACAGAGGAGACGCGAGCTGTACAGTGCAAGTCGTTCCGATCGGCTTCCACCAGTCACGCGTAGACTTTCTTGGAAACCGTATTCCCAGGAACCCGCTTCATTGTCCCACCATCGCGAAACGCACAGCTCGTTTCAGTTGCTTCCATCGCATCAGCCCACTACGATCACAAGCTGTCAGATACACTGCTTTTGAGCTGCCGGCTCCATTACGCCCAGCTACAGCACGGTCAGACCGCCTTGCTGCTCGTATCGCCTTGGCCCCCACTTTGGTCCGTTTCGTTTCAATCCGCACAGCAAGAGCAGGTCGATCTATGGCACAGCTCTACACGCTCTGTGAACTCTTGCAAGGATGGCCAGCCTACTCACCAGCTGGATTGGAACCAGCAAGTTCACCGGCGATGTCGAACAAGGTCCGAGCGATCCTGCTCGCGCACGAGCTACAAGTTCCGGCTCAACCCCAATGTCTCCCATCGATCGTGCCACCTCCATGACACCCAAGGCTCCCTTCCAATTCAGCTCCCAGCCCGATTGGCCCTTCCAGACTCCGAGAGATCACAACCGCGAGGCTTCCGAGGCCACGCTCAACGGCCGTGCCAGCGAAGCACCTGCAGCAGCGCATCCTTCCATGACATCGCATCCCTACGACGGACCGCTGGTCAAACCGAGTGCAAGCAGACCCACGTCGATGGCAAACGGATCCGAGCTCAGTCACGAAAGACTCACCGCGTTCAGCTCCACGCTCGGCGGTGTCGACAGCGAAGCTGCCTGGAGCGGGGCTCCCTCCGAAGCCGCCAGGAGCTCAGTGCCACGTCGACGAAAGAAGGTCGCACCTCCTGAGCTGCTCGTCATTGTCAAGCCGCCGCCTAGCAAACAGACGAATCCGCTCAATCTGCAGATCCAACTGGTCATGCCGCAGCAACTTCAGTCTCGACGCGATGGCTCCCAGCGCCGTTCGTCCATGGACTCGTCTGTAGCCCCTGCCGACCTCTCCGCTACCCCTTCAACGGAGCTACGCAGGAGAGATTCGATCGCATCCACTCGCTCAGCAGGCTCGGAGCTCTCGGCATCGGGCTCTGTCGCATCCGCAAGCTCTGGGCGTCGAGTCACGCCCCTTTACAATCTCAACTTCCACCACATCTTGTCCACAACCGTCAGCGACGCAGGAACCGACCAGAAAGTAGCAAAGTATATCAAGAAGGGGATTGATCTCGATGGCTTCGGCATACTTGAGCCCGCAGAGCTGGTCAATGGCGTCAATGACCTAGCATCGCTTCACAAAGAAGCGCCCGTCGACCAAGCCACTGCGACCGTGCAGGCTGGCAATGCCACCAACATTTCGCCCAGGAGCGAGACAGACTCATCTGGTGGTGCACACGACGACGTCTCCGCCTTTTCTGCACCTTCTCACGGCGCGACCACCTCGACGGAGGCAGCATCGACGACCGAGCCGCCCACCTCGTTCCAAGCCATGACGCCCGAGGCTCGAGGGGTCGAGGCGAACCTCGGCGGCAAGCTCCTGGGCAAGTTCAAGCGATTCTCTCTCGGCGTGCGTCCAAACAGCGCAGCCGGCGCTGGTGGCGCTTTTGGTCGTGATTCTGCTGCTGTCTCGACACACGATCGCCTGACAGCGCCGCCAACGGCTGGAGCGCCCAGCCTGTTCGGCAGACTCTCGACGGGCGATACAGCGAGAGGCCAGCACGGCAGCGAGGCGTTGCAGATGCACCCAGGCGCAGGGCTCGTCGACGGCAAGCGCACAGAGGGGTACATCTGGACGGTACGCAAGTGGAACCGCAGAGCGCTCGACGGTGCACCTGCCAACTTCGCCGGCAGAACTTCAGCGCTATCGTCTCCCCCTACGGATGCTCCGGGGTCGAACCCGGTGTTGACCAATGTCTGGAAGCGCTTCAACCTGGTGAATCGCATGGGTGGTGACGAGCCTCATCCGCCGCCCTCGCAGATCCCGGTCCGGTTCGAGTGGTCACGTAATTCGAAGAGGATGTCGAACCGTCAACGCTACGAAATAGCTCGAGCGAGGCTTAGGGCGAGCGTCTCCTTAAACGCTTCTGTGACAAGCATCGACCGCCAAGTTGGTCTCGAGGCAAGTCGGAGCAATGCGTCGCTGGGTCGCCAACCAGCGCAAATGGCGACCACATCGACGTCGGCGCAGTCTCTTGGAGTCGACGATGTAGCCGTGCCTCGTCTCAGTACCGGCGATGCGGCTCGCTCGACATCTCGACCCTCGTCGTTCATCTCTGGAGCCGGACATCGGTCTCCGAGGCCATCCATGGACACATCAGCTGCCGGTTCCTCGGCTCCTCACGGCGACGAGGATGTCGATTCCGGCGACGAGTCCGATCCCGAAGACAGCGAGACACCTTGGAACTGTCACCTCGTGCTGGGTCCTACAACGCGGATCCCGCTAGGTACGCTTTCGCCTGCACCGCACCACCCCAAGCTTGTGGGTCAGCTGGCGGTGCCCTTCCCGCTACCAGACTTGAGCAGTACGGGTTTGGGGCCAGATGGCGCGGGGTTGACGCGCGAAGAGTTGAAGGATGTCATCATTGTGACGTGCTTGCACCTGATTGTGAGGGAGAGCTTCGGTGGGTTGGCGAGGAGGAAGAGTAATGCTAGTGTTGAGGGTGGCGGAGGGGGAGCGGGGTTGGCGGGTGCGGCTATGGCGAACGTGAATGGGTGGAGGTTGGCGAGCGTCCCCAAGAAGTAGAGGCAATAAGCTCAAGTTCTGATCCTCTGTTTGGGCTGCGTTGTATCTGGCGGTATATCTAGTGGGTTGTTACGATCCGCTGTCAGAATGGAATCGCTTTCGTCGGACGTCGTCTGTGTTGCGTCTTGTGCGAGCATGTTGAAGTTTGAGCTGTCAGCGAGTGAGTGACGCCTCCACAGAGAGACGAACCCGGAAGTCGGGAAATTTTCCCCACGTCAAGATTCGTGTTGAGCCGTAATTGTGGCCTTTCACCTCAAATCTACCGCACCCACACACCCGAACGAGGGACGCTGAGACCAGCGAGGCAGGCTGCGGAACGAACAACAGGGATCGGACGATCCTTTTGCAAGCTCTCGAAGCGAGTAGACACGATGGACGAAGCGGCGTTGCGAGCGATGATGCCGACGTCGTTTGGCGGGAGGCGAGGAGGTGGAGGCAGGGGGTTGGCGAGTCGAGCGGCTGCACCGGTGGGGACGGCATCGGGTGGAGCGGCAAGTGCGGGTCGTGATCTCAGCTCTGCGGTGTTGGGTAAGAGACCTGCGGAGGAGGTGGACGAAGAGGAGGATGATGATGGGTTGACCGCGGAGGAGCGCGCTGCAAACCGGGCGGCTGAGGAGGAAGCGAGGGAGCGACGGGCGAGGGGCATCGAGTCTTCCTCGGATGACTCTGATGACTCGGATGATTCGGATGATGAGGTGGGTCCTCCTCCACCGCCACCACCGCCAACAGCAGTAGCGGCACCTATCTCGAACCCAATACCTCCAACATCCATCCCACCTCTGACGCACACCGCACGCTTCGCCCCCATTCACACCAAAACGCTCTCCTCCCTCGCCGTCGACCCCTCCGGCTCTCGCTTCTGCGTCGGCAGCTACGACTCCACCGTCTCGCTCTACGATTTCGGCGGCATGACCTCTACGCTCTCACCCTTCCGTCACTTCCCCCCAACGCACGAGACCTATCCGATTCTGGATCTGGCCTTCTCGCCGTCTGGCGCAACGCACCTGCTGGTGGTGAGCGGGACGTGCGAGGCGCAGATCTTCACGCGCGACGCCGCCGAGGTCGGGAGGTGCAGGAAGGGCGATCCGTACCTGAGGGATATGCGGCACACCAAGGGACACGTTTCGGCGCTCACGTGTGGGGTGTACGCCGCAGGTGGGGGGTTTTGGACCGGTGGGAGTGATAGTACGGTGAGGTTGTGGAGTGAGGAGAGGATGGAGAGGGAGCAGGATGACTTGATCGTGGTCAAGAGCAGGACTAGGGGAGGGAGGACGAAGATCACTGCGATAGCCGAGGAAGGGGATGGGATCTGGGTGAGCGGCGAGGACGGGTTTGTGGGGATGTGGGATACCAGGTCGAATCTCAACGCTAGGCCTAGGTTGGGTGTGGACGAAGCGCACGAGAGGGACACGTGGACGAGCTGCATCAGTCTCAGCGGTCACAACGTCGTGACGAGAGGAGGCGATGGAAAGGTCAAGATGTGGGACGCGAGGCAGTTCAGAAAGCCGACGGTCGAGAGGGATGGATTGTGGGGAGGGAGCAACCATGCGGGTCTGATATGGGATCCCTTCGACTCGAGAACGTTGATCGCTGGCGTTGCCGATACCGGCAACAGTGGGAACGATGACGCTTCCACAGCGTTGCACAAGTCTGGCGGTCAGATCGTCGTTCTGGACAGCCTCGATCTCTCCACCGTCTCCACGACCGCTACTCCATCCACACCGATCCGTTTCCACTGGAGCGCGCACACAGACCAGCTCTTCACCACACACCGTTCGGGTCTCCTCACCATCAGCTACTCTCCCACGCGCTCCACCAAAGGCATCACCCTCGCCCTCCCGCGCCACGCCTCCTCCACATCCTCCCTCTACACTTCCACCTCGCCTTCCGCCGAGTCCTCGTATCCGATCCCCGACCCCACCTCCTATACGCAAAGCGAGTCGGCCAAACGTCGTCGTCTCGCCAAAGCCCGACTGGATCCCACCCAAACCCTCCTCCCACAGGGCCCCCTCTCCGGTCGTGGCAAAGGCGGTCGCATAGGTGCAGGCGATCAACAGGGAACGGTGCAGAGCTTGTGGAAGGCTCCTGACGATCTCAATGTAGATCCGAGGGAGGCGCTTCTGAAGTACGCTGCAGACGGGAAGGGGGAGTTTACAAAGGCTTGGGAGAAGACCCAGCCCAAGACGATCTATTCGAAGTACGAAGAGGAGCAGGAGGAGGAGCAAAGTTGATGACACTCTTCTTACAAATCACAATCACAATCGACCTCATTCGTCGTCACGCTTTTGAGAACCAACACCATGTGAATGTGCACTTTCATTACGCTTACACCATGCGCACCATACCCCCCCCCCCCCCGGCGGGACCGGCGGCGCCTTCTGCCCCTGCGGCGGCGTCGG
Organism: Pseudozyma sp. F8B2; assembly: GCA_003004685.1. Lineage (NCBI taxonomy): Eukaryota > Fungi > Basidiomycota > Ustilaginomycetes > Ustilaginales > Ustilaginaceae > Pseudozyma > Pseudozyma sp. F8B2. Next base: position 721,512 of record NXFQ01000005.1, read on the forward strand.
ATACCTCACGCTCACCGCCCTCCTCTTCCCCAACGCCTTCTCACTCGGCACCACCGGCGTCTGCAGTTCGTCCCCCTCCTCCTCCCACCCTTTCTTCTTGGTATCGATGTTCAAACTAGGCGGGGTGACGGGAAGTGGAGATCTGCCGCCTGTTGCATTGAGCGGCGTGTCGCGTGAGTGGGTAGACGAAGTGATGGAAGAAGTGGTAGAGTGAATGGAGGCGGTCAAGCTTTGAGCGGTGGCGTGGTGAGGATGCGGGAAGGACGTGGTGCTGGTGTTCGAGTCGGAGGATTGGTCTGACCGTGGTACTGGAAGTGGGCGAGAGATTCGAGGTGGGAGGACAGGTGCTCCGTTGCCATTGGAGGCAGCAAAGTAGGCCGGGCTAACACCCGGCGATGCAGAATTGTCTAGCTTCTGCGAGGACGTGAACCCACCGGCACTAGGCGATGGCGATCTTGATCCGGATGCTTGGACACCCAACAACCCGGCCCTTCCCCGCCCACCAACATCGTACAATTCCCCAGTAAGACTGTCCTGCGCAAGAGCGGATCGATCCAGCCGGACCTCGACTTTACTCCTCTCCGTCGCCTGCCTCTCCGCTTCCTCTTCCTCAATTCTCCTTCTCGCATCTTCCACCATGTGAATAGCCTCGCCCGATCTGCCATGTGCCTCCAGCAAATCGGCCAGCAGAGCTTCTTCCCTCGTCTCCCTCTCACCTGCCAAAGTGACCGCTGCTCTGGACCGGTCAGCTTGCGCCGAAGCCCATGGTATCTGGGAAGCAATCAGATCCTGCGAGCGCACCACTTTACTGTGGAACTCTTCGACCAGCTCCAGCGTACCGGAATGCAATCCTTCGTGCAACAACGTATCGACCAATACCGCGGCGTTACTGCGTGCGATCTGACATTCCTCGTGCAAGCGTCGTACGTCTTCGTCGAAGGTGAGCACGTCGTCGCGCTGAGAGGCGGAAGAATGGTTGCTGTGCATGGAAGCAGAGTGAGAATCCATGGATGCAGCAGCTGCCTCGAGAGTCGAGATGACATCGGTGGCACTCCTGCTATCGTGCTGCTCTATCATCATGGGTGGTGACACGACGTTGGCAACGGTACGTGTCTGAGCAGCTTGGAGGCTAGGCGGAGGGAGGTTGGGTCTCGGCCAAGTCTGCTGCTGCTCTGGCGGCGCTGCCTGTGGCTGCACAGAAGCAAGTACGCCAGGTGGATGTAGTGGCGGTGCAAATGCGGCAGAATGAAGGTGTCGCTGCTGATCGGCAGAGTCCGCGGTGAAAGGTCGCTGCTGCGGGGGAGACACACCGAAGTCGGGTTCGTGGTAAGCAGCGCCTCGTCTGGGCGGCTGTGAACGACGTTGCGAGACACGTCGGAAAGCAGGCTGCTGCTGCTGTTGCTGCAACAGGCCGGTCGGCTGAGGCAGTCTGAACTCGAACAGGTCATCTTCGAGAGGCTCTCCGTCCTTCTTGCGATCGTTCGGCTTGACCTTGTTCCAGCACTTTGTCACCGCGACCAATTCCGCATCGTCTCGAAACTCGAAGGCCAGAACACCCAAGACCCTGAGCATGGTCTCCTTTACACTCAGAGGTGTCTTTGACGAAGCGATACTGTCCTCGATGGCATCGAGGAAGCGCTTGCTCGCAACCTGCAGACGGAAGCGGTCGCTCGAGTTGAGCGTGAGCAGCGCCCAGATGCGGACAGCGCGGCGTTGAGTGTCGACTGCGCCGTATTTGAATTCTTTGCGAAGCGCTCGCGCCGCCTCTTTGCTCGCCGCGTCCGATAGACTGATGATGTCAATGAGTGGCAAGATCCGCATCCAATCTTGCTCGTCGTTGGCGTTTGCGGAGAGCCAACCGATGTGTGATGCGACAGCTTCCTCGGCTTCCTTGTCGTGAAGCCTGGCTGCTTGCTGCTGGTGAGAGCGCTTGTTCCATCGATCCATCCATCCGCCCTCCTTGCTGCGTTCCTGGGGAGAGAGAAGCTGCGAATCGACGGGAGGGGACATGAGTCGAAGATCGTCACGATCATGGCTGTGCCTTGGTATCGGTGATGGTGCGGTGGCGGCAATGTCTCGATCCTGCTTTCCTTTCTTGTCTTTACCGCTGCCCGTTGCGAATCCGAAGAGCTTCTTTGCTTTGCCCTTGTCTTTGGGATTGAGCTCGCGAAGCGTGGTTTCCTCGTAGCGGCCTTGAGAGATGAGCACCTCGCCCGCATCTTCATCGCCGTCTGGGCCCGAATAGACTGGATAGGCAGCTGAGCGTGGTACGTCGCTCGCCGTTGGTGTCCGGTCATCCAGGTCATGATGGAAAGTACCGTCTTGCGGATCGTAAGAACCGTCGGACCGTTGCCGGCGCGCTGGTCCAGAGACCTGTGGAGATACTAGTGATCCGGGAGCAGCTTGGAGAGAATGACGTTCGCCGTTCCTGCCTTGGCCATGACTTTGAAGGGACGCTGCACCAGATGCGACGCCTGTGCTCCAAGAGTTGTCTCGGCGATGTTGATGAGCGGCGGGCTGGGCGGGGCGTAACGATCTGGGCGGTGAAAGGGCGGCCATGTGAGGTTGTTGTTGCTGCTGCTGTTGTTGCTGAGAAATGCGTATTGAATTTGTGCGTCGTGGTGTAGGAGAGCTGCGTAGGTCGTAGTCGGAAGTGTTCTGACGCTCGAACGATGAGCGAAAAGTCTGTGACTGTGCCGAGATGGAGTCTGGATACGAGTCATAGGCGGCGTCTGCAGCCTGGACAGCATGTAGCTGGTTCGGAGATCGATTCTTCCGAGGTGAAACGCCGAGCTGCTGACCACGTCGCTGCTGCGAGGTGGGAGAGTAGGTTCGAGCATAGCTTGAACGCTCAGGAGAATCGGCTGCTGAGCGCGAGGCTACTGGAGGGACCTGCAACGAGAGTGGGCGATTTGAGTCTCGTGCGTGCGATGCCATTCGAGCTTGGTACTCGTCGAAGGGCCGTGGAGTCGAGAAAGAGGAACTTTGAACGCCAGGGCTGGCGGGAGGCAGGGGGGTGATGGTCCCCGCCTCCTTTGGTTTGAAGAACTTCTTCATCTAGAAAAGCTGCGTGGATGCGGCTTGGTTGATCATGGTCATCTCCGAAAGTATGCAGACGTCGTCGTCGAGGTCATCGAAAACAAGCTGTGGAGAGGCTGCTTTTGGCGTGAGCTGAGAGTCTTCCAATGCTGAGCGTGGGAGGTCGACAGATTCGGCAGGCTCAGTGCAGCTCGGCGTGCATGTCCTGGGAATGGAATGAGCCGCTGAAGGGCCAGTCGACGTACAGCAGGGCTTGTCTGGCCGGTCCTGACTGAGGAAAGCAGCGGCAAGCGCGATTGTCAAGTCGTGAGCTTGGGCAGTCAAGTCGCTCTGTCGAAGGAACCCATCCGGTCGTCACGATGCGGTAAAGATTTTGCGATTGGAGGGAGGATGTGCGGGTATTCGAGTTCCGTAGGTTGTCGTCGCTGCTTCGAAGTGATCACCGCACAGATCATGCAACAATACGAGACCTGCGATGGTCAAGTGGTGTCTGTGAAGAAGAGAAGAAGCCAGGACGGCGGTGCGGAGAGAGTATGGTGAGCGTGACAGTGTTCGTGGCACACCTGCCAAACCAAAAAGCGGCCGGTGCGGCTTCCTTTCAAGCTCAGCTGCGCACAGCACGGCGCAGCACAGCGCGGTGTGACCAAAGTCGTGGTTTGGCAATTGCACAGCACAGCTTGGCACCGCTCAGAGTTCTACGGTTAAGCATTTTTGGTTTTTATTGAATCTTTTTTTAAGCAACGAATTGAACCAGGAAATCTACCTGAGAAGCTTCGCTAAGAACCAGCATCCCGGAAGAGCGATCTCGAACAACATACACCCACCAAGGGCGCTGTTGTGCTCTGGAGACACCCCAATGGCTCGACTCAAGCTCATGCCGCCGCCGCCGCCGCTGCTGCTGCTGCTGTCATGTCTCGGCTACTGCTGAATTCTAAAATCAAAAACACCACAAACCCTGAGGTTGGCGTCCAAAAATATACGATTTGGATGGCTGTGTCTGTGTGTGAGTGGTACGACCTTGTGATCATGCCCCACTCGTTTACGCCTGGAGTCCACGTCGTGCTCACGGCATCCTCGGCTCTCGAAAAGCGCAGCGGATGCTTAGAACACGAGGCTCATTAGCCTTCTGAGGCCGCTAGCCACAGACCAGACCAACGACACGAGCGGTAAAAGAGTACAAATGTCGACACACAGTCCCTTTGCTCGTGCAAATGAGCGGCGTGGAGCCGAGTTCGGAGTACCGTGGCTCGAATCATGCGGTGACTCTGCCGCACTCCTCGAGGCACTCAATATATGTCTTTCTCTCTCAACAACTCAGAACGGCTTTGAGGGCAGACTTGAACACCACTGTTCTCTTTCCAAGCAACTCCTCAACCGACGCAAGAGTACAAAGGGCGCCTATCTGGCGTCGTCACAGACGGTTCGCATGTTTCTCCAGACACGCTACTCACGAAGCAAGCACTTGGAGAAATTTACAAGGCGACAACAGATGGTATGAGGGTTCGATCGTACATGGCAAGCGTCAATGTTCGTCAAGAAAGGCTGGAGCGTCACAGATTCAAGAGGCAATCGGAAAAATGTCAACTAGCAGTTGCAAGCATCCTGCTGTTGACCTCCTTGCTGCCCATTGAGGTTGACGCCTGGTCTTGCGCCTCCAGCTCCAGCAGCAGATGCTGCGCCTGCCCGACCACCTTGCTGCGAACTGGCCGCCTGCTCTGTCGGCAGCTTGCGCGCAATCATGGTGAACAGCTCCGAGACGTTGGACGAATCCTTGGCCGAGGTCTCGAGGAAGAGAAGACCCTCCTCCTGTGCGTATTTTTCCGCCTCTTCGGTGGGAATTGCACGTCGCGTACTCGCCAGATCGGCCTTGTTGCCGGCAAGCGCGATGATGATGTTGGGATCCGCCTGACGCTGAAGCTCGCGGATCCATGCCTTGGCCTTGTCGAGAGATGAAGGTTGGGTGATATCGTACACTACTACTGCGCAGTTGGCGTTGCGGTAGTACATGGGTGCCAGCGACTTGTATCGTTCTTGTCCCGCCGTGTCCCAGATCTCGAACTTGACCGTGGTCTGCGCGTCCAAGCTGACGGTCTGTGTGAGGAAAGCAGCTCCGATGGTGCTCTCGCGGTAGTCGTCAAACTGGTCCTTGACGAAGCGGAGCACCAGACTCGACTTGCCGACAGCCGACTCGCCGAGCAAGACGAGCTTGAATTGAAGCTGACGAGGATTCCTTTGAGCAGCAGCCATTGTGATGATGCGGTTGTGACAACAAGCTGATGTGCCGAAGCAGGCTGAGGCGAGACAGTGGCAATCTATATGCTAATAGCAGCCGAAAGCCTGCAGTGATGTGATGGAAAGGGCCCTTCGGACGAAGCGAGGGGGAGCCGCTGAATGGAAGATCGATCCTTGGGCGCCAACGGCGTGATCAGGCTGATCCGTTGTACGCTGTCCGATATCGGTCTGGAGAGCGAGGTGCAAGTTGTCTCGCCTCTGAGATGCACCAACCAAGTGGAGTCCTGTGACAACGAAGAGAAATGCGCGTGATTGAGAAATCCGAGCGACGATGTGATCTGTGACAGTCAGGTCGCTGTTGCCAGGCAGATATGGTGTTGTGTGTGCGTGTGTGATTGGAGGATGGGAGTGGTGGAAGTGATAGGGGTCCGAGGAGCGTGGATGGTGCGCTGCGATATAATCCAAAAAAGCAAGGTGGCTTCAGATCAACAACGCTTTCTGATGCAACAGCAGCCCACCCTCTCCCTCTCTCTCTCTCCGCCTCCCCGTGAATACGGGAAAGCTGCTCGCTCGGATTTCACGCCGAGCTTTGGCTGTGCCTCGCTGTGTGTGAGAGATTTGGCACACGCGCCCTCTGGCGCGCTGAGTTGCACCATCTCGCTCTCAAATCGACCGATTCTGCGCTCTTTTTTGGAGGATTTCGACTTTTCAGTTTTAACCCCCTTTTTAAATATTTATTTCACCTCCACCTCATTTGAGAAGGAAAGCGGAACCAACACCATCAGCTTCTAACCAAGTGCGTACGACATCTTTGGCTCCCGACACCTTTCCCAGTCTACCGCATCGTTGATGGTCGTACTCTGCAGAGCACTTGGAGTCTCAAGAACATCGCTTGCTCGCTGCATTGCCTTGCAATCAATCCCTTCGAGACCCGTGCTCGCTTCCATCGCACCACGGCGCACCGACATCGCACCACGTTCGTGCAGCACCATTCGAGGAACCATGACGCAGTCCAACTGGGAGGTCACCGACACGGTCAAGCAGAATGCGATCCTGGCGAGCACCATGGAAGCCATGCATCGCATCGCACCGCTGCAACTCGCCGAGACGTCCTTCGACAACGTCGGTCTGCTCTTGCAAGCACCGTTGCCCGTGACCGGCCAATCAAACGAGAAGCAAGGTGTCATGCTCGCCATCGATCTGACTACGGATGTATGCGACGAGATCCTTTCCTCGCCAGACAACGTCAAGGTGGCGCTCGTGTACCATCCGATCATCTTCCGAGGTCTCAAGTCGCTCACATTCGCTGATCCTCAGCAGACGACTCTGTTGCGCTTGGCAGCTGCTGGGGTCAGCATCTACTGCCCTCATACTAGCCTCGACGCGACGCTAGGAGGTATCAACGACTGGCTAGGAAAGGTGGTGTCCTCGAAGGAAACCTTCGCCGAGCTCGAGTCGTCGGAGGCGCTGGATTCGCTCCGATCCAACGCCTTCCCTGCGCTCAGCGCTAGCAAGAACACACCAAAAGGCTACGAAGCGGCGGGACTTGGTAGACTCATCAAACTCGAAGAACCGCAGTCCTTCGACGAGATTGTGAGAAGGGTTAAGCAGAATCTCGATCTGCCGCACGTTCAAGGCTGCAAAGCGTCGGACAAGCCCATCTCCACCATCGCTGTCTGTGCCGGCTCGGGGTCAAGCGTCTTCTCGGGCGTCAAGGCGGACCTTTACTTGACAGGCGAGCTCTCGCACCACGAGATCTTGGCGTACAAAGCCGCAGGTGCATCTGTCATTGTCACCAACCATACAAACACCGAGAGGTGAGTATTCTAGCCGTCCATCTCATGTTGGCGTCTCTAGATTCGAGTGTGAGGCTGACCTTTTTCTCGCTTTCACCTTCCGTCCCTACAGGAAGTACCTCCGCGACGTTCTGCAGCACTGGCTGCGACGAGAGCTTCCGAGCCACTACTCCATCAGCGTCTCCAAGGCCGATCGAGATCCGTTGACTGTTTTGTAGCCAGAGATTGTGCCATTCGCTGCTGAACGGCGGCAACCTTTCCAACGTTTCAATGTGCCCGATGAGTGCCCGATCCCGACGCGTGGAAGGTGGGGAAATTTGAGTCGCCGTGGCAAAGCGGTCGGCTGCACAGCGTCTCATGCTGGCGTCGGCGTGGCCGAGATGAGAAGAACCAAGCTCAAATTTCGACCGTGTGTGTCCGTGCAGCAGAGCAGCCGAAAGACACATGAAGCCCCGACACTCCTGACAAAGAGGCACTTGACATCTCTCGAGACGACCATCTGCTCTATCTTGTCGGCCACCGCTCCGAATCGACTTCCTCCACTGACCAGGGGCCGACTCCCAGCATATCCATCCACCACATCCGAAAGCCGTCAACACTGCACCCTAGCGAGCGGTAGGGGCTAGCCTGGCGCGTGCATCACAATGGCCGACCTGCTAGATTCGCTGGATCGGCTTCCCAAGATCCGTCAGTTCGATGCCTTCCCAAAGACGCAATCCATCTACACACAGCGTTCATCCAAAGGCGGAGTGCTCACCATCGTCTCCACCGTGACGCTTCTGTTCCTGCTATGGACCGAACTCTCCTCTTACCTCTACGGTGAACGCGGATATTCCTTTTCCGTGGACGATCAGCTACAGTCGTCGATGCAGATCAACATGGATATGACTGTAGCGATGAAGTGCCACTATCTCACCGTCGACGTTCGAGATGCGGTGGGAGATCGGTTGCACGTTTCGGACTCGGAGTTTACCAAGGACGGGACGACGTTTGAGATCGGACATGCGGATCGATTGGACGCTCTACCTATGCAGGAGATCTCGGTACAAAAGACAATCAACCAAGCACGTCGCAAACCGTTGTATCGGAAGAAGCCGAAGAACAAAAAGTTCAGTCGACAGGTGGCTTTCCAGAAAACAGCACACGTCGTCCCCGATGGTCCAGCATGCAGGATCTATGGTAGCATGGAAGTCAAACGTGTCACGGGAAACCTGCACATCACAACCCTCGGTCATGGATATCTGAGCATGGAGCATACCGATCACAAACTCATGAATCTCTCCCACGTCATCCACGAGTTCAGTTTCGGTCCTTACTTTCCCGAAATCTCCCAACCGCTAGATTCTTCGGTGGAAACGACGGACAAACACTTTACAGTGTTCCAATACTTTATCTCTGCAGTACCGACGCTGTTCGTCGACGCCAGAGGTCGCAAACTGCACACGCATCAATACAGCGTCACCGACTACACCAGGCAGATCGAACACGGAAAAGGCGTACCCGGCATCTTCATCAAGTACGACATCGAGCCTCTGCAAATGACGATCCGCGAAAGAACAACTGGATTCCTGCAGTTCCTGGTGCGTCTAGCCGGCGTCCTGGGAGGTGTATGGGTGTGCGTCGGTTACGCCTTCAGGGTCACCAACCGCGTAGCAACCTTCGCCACGGGTAAAGGCGAGAGGGAGAGTGAAGAATCCTACGCTGCCAGCTTCGGCTACCAGAGACCCAGGATGGAGAAGTCGGACAGCTGGTTGACCAAGAACGATGCGGTGGACAGACTGAAGGACAAATGGGCTGGTTTTGGAGGAGGAAAGGGCGGTCATAGGAAGGTGGATAGCGTTCAACAGAGGATATTGTCGGAAGAAGGGAGGGCGTTTTGAGCGTGGTTGAGGTGTTAATAATGAAATGCTCTACAGGTGAGAGCTGCGTGCGGGTGGTTCCGATGTCAGTTTGGTATGCGTTTGAACGAACGAACCCTTGCTCAGTGTCAGTCACGACCACAGATATAGCCACGGACGCACGTCGAGCCGCGGCGCATGAACCTGAACGAAAAGCAATACATTGCAAGCGAACCCACGCCCGATCAAGCGACCATGGCCGAGTCCAGCCCTCTCGTCTCTAGGTGATCCAAGCTCTTCCTCAATGTGGCGATCTTGTTCCTCAACGTCTTGATCGCCTCGGGCAACAGCTTCTCGGGCGGAATGATACCCGTGCTCTCCAAATCGAACAGAAAATGATCCCTCACCCTGCCCAGCTTGACCTTGTCCTCGAACTCGTGGTGTCGGAAGACCTCTCTCGAGATGGTGTCCTTTCGCGCGTCCTGCACGACCACGCTGCGGTTCGTTCCGGTCCCCTGTACGCCGATGACGCCCGGTGGGAAGCACTGGACGAACTTGTCGATGGATTCGTCCGGGATCGGTTTCAGCAGTTGGATGTACGGTAGCAGACGGTAGGAGGCGGTTGCGACGGGCGAGAACTTCGCGTGGTCTTTGCCGATACCCTTCTCGCAGTGGAGCTCCAGGTCGAGTTCCTGGCCGGGTCGGAGTTTGGCGATCAAGATCTTATCGTGGACGGGGCGAGGTGGGGCGTCTGCGAAGTCTTCATCCTGACCGCCCTTGGGGTCCCACTGCAGCTGTTCCGAGTATACGTTGTGACCGATGTAGAGTTTGTCCGGGTCGGTTTCGCCACGCGCCGCAGTGCGGTTGCGCTCGCATTTGGCTTTGAGGTGGAAGACGACGGTGTTGCTGTCGTCTGCGTCGTCGCCGGGCATGCGCATGGTAACTTTATCCGGATTGATGACGAGTGGGACGAGACCGAGACGATGCGAAAGAACCTCATCTTGGATGATGGAGGTGTTGTTCCAGATGTACACGTGCTCGATGGCGACCGTCGGCACCTCAGCCATCAGTACTCGACGCACAGCGTTGGCGACGGATGCATCTACGCCGATGAGGTCGAACTCGCACGATGCGTCGGACAGACGTGTGACGATGACCTTGAGCTTGTCGTTGGCTGACGCGAGGGAGAAGGCGTCGTTCTGGCCGGGGTGGTGGAGCGGGAAATCGGTGTTGGCGACCGAGCCGACACGTTCTGGCAGGATCTCGACGAGACGACGCTGATCGACAGCGACAGAGGTTTTGGAGTCGGCGATGATGCTGGAGGCGACGGGATCGTTGGCAATGGATCCGCTGGGTTGAGAGCTGGATGGCTCGTCGACGTCCATTGGTTGTGGTTCGGCGGCGGCGGCGGCCGAGGCCTTCGATGACCGCTTTGAGCCCTTGGGAGGCATTCTGTGTGTTTGTGTGTCTGTGCTCGAAACTGGCCTGGCTGAAAGGAGCTAGATGAGGCGGGCTTGTCTCCGTTGTTGTAGTCTCTTGAGATCTGAAGATTGCAAGAACCAGGCGCGAAGATAGGGTAGAAGAGTGTGAGGAGGTGTTGTTGGACGAGAAAGTACGAACAAAGCTTCTTTGTCGCTGCGACTCCACTTCCGATGAACCCGTTCAAAAATTCGGCAGCAAACCACGATTGAAAAACCAAAACGACTTTTTTGAGATTTTTCTTCTTGCAGCGCACAAGTGAATCCCGACTTCCTTGGTTGCCGACCCAATTGAGGTTTTCTCGCAATGTTGGAGATCAAGTACCTAACACTGAAACACAATTCGATACTCTCATTAGCTCTCGCCCTGAGTATAAGCGTTAAGGGTCCAATTGCGGCAAAGCCGAACGCTCGGATCAGCCAGCTTCTCTACAGTTGGGACCAAACGCCGTGACACTCCTGAAGCATGTAGCGATGTCTTGCATCTCAACGTCCCTGATGGCCGAAGCAGCCTGTTGTCAGTAGTGCCCTCAGACCCGGCACGAGGTTCGAGGCAGATCCGTGCCGTGCCGCCTGACGTCCGTGGGAACGTTGTGCAACCGGAGCATTTATGCATGCTTCCCGCGTCCGTCGGAGACTTGTCCCGCTGTCTTGATGCACTGATAGAAAGACTCTGTAGGAGAGCGTGTCCGACGAGCCAAGGAGGGGAAGAGGACGTAAGTGTGCCTAGCTCGCCCTAGCTCGTCTGTACTCCGCTCAAGCATAGCCATTCAAAGTCACAAAATTGCTCAGAATCCTGGCTCGCTCGTATCTCTGACTGTCTTCTTGCCAGCACCACGTTTCCTTTTACCTTCTTAGTCAACGATACCACTGCGCCGTCTGCATCTTTCACACGGCCACAGAACAGTGCACGGCGCGATGAACACCTGATTGCCTCCGCCGATGTAACCGAGTCCTGTCTCTGAGGCCGAGCCAACTCGATAGGTGACCGACTTCTCGCGCAGCCTCCCACCCAAACAAGGTCCATATAAAGATCGCAGGGCGTGTCGTGCGCAGCCCAATCGATCCCTCTTCCAAGCAGCTCTTCTCCATCTCAGTTGCAGCCATGACGCCTGTCACCAGTCCGTCATCGACAAACCTTCGCAAGCGTCCGATGGATAATGCTCAATCGCTCATCGCTCCTGGCCACACCGAAAAGCACGCCAATCTCTGCGCCCGCCTTCGTCAGAGGCAGGTTGCCGAAGTCGTCCAGGTCTCAGATCGTGGCTCTGCTGTGCAAAACTGGCTCACAGCCCTCATCTCGGACCTCTCGTATTACTTCTTCACGTGGCTGCCCAGAACCTGGTGGGTCACCCTGACCAGCTTGCCACAGCTTCTGTTGGACCCCATTGGCTTCTGGACCGCCCTTGTTTTCGCCTCTGTCACTACTGTTGTGCTCTTTGCTACTCTGATCTTCAGGTAGGTATGCGCCTCACGATCACGCTTCCGTCCTTTCCCCGCCCATAAAGTCTCAGGTTACCGTGTTGAAGAGATGGCTGACAAGCAAGTTCTCCTTTATTCTCGCTGTCTGCCTCGTAGTGCCATCTGGCGGCTCTCCTTCTTTCAGGTACGATGGCAAGCCATATCGGCCAGAGCAGACGTGGGCCTCGGCAACTTCGGTGAGTCGGCTGAGCTGTAGCTCATGCGATCGAAAGAGGGGCTTTCGAAACTGACACAAGAGCCCTTCTCTCTACCTTCAGCGTATCCTCTTATCTTCGAGTTTGACGCCGATCCTCAGAATGAACTCATTCGCAATGCTGCCTTCAAGGCCATGTCGCATCCCGATGGTGCGGACGCCAAACCCTCCTCAGCCGAGGAGCGCAACTTTGACCTGGAGGTCTCTAAGATTCTCATGATGATCTCTGCTCTAGTATACGAGCGCAATGTCGGTGCGTATCACAAAGCCGCCCGAGTCGCTCAGCGAGTCAAGCATCAGAAGGAGCAAGTTACTTGTGGCGGGGACGCCCTCACCCAGGCTGGAAGCGAAGTCGGTAATCACCTCGGTCGTGCAGACAGCAAGATCAGACGCGTTGCCAACGAGTGGGGGCTCAACTATGCCAGCATCTCGGAACTTGCCATCAACACGTCCCCGCTCTGCGGTGCCTTCTGGCATCCTGACCACAATTTCATCATACTCGCGTTCAAGGGCACCAATCCAGTCGAGTTCAAGGAGTGGGCCATCGATTTCACCTTTGACTACACTGACGGCCGTGCTTGGCTGCCTGGCTTTTCCAAAGTTCATGCCGGCTTCTACAACCAGCTCTTCCCGCAAGATCTCAACCACGCTACGGGCGCTTTTCCCTACACCGAGATCCGCACTGCCATCAGTCAGATCGCCGAAGAGATTCGCATCACCTCCACCTCGCACTGCGACCATGTCAACCTGTTCGTCACCGGCCACAGTCTCGGAGCAGGCCTCGCGAGCCTGTTCTACGCGCGTGCCATCGCTTCGCCTAAAGACTTCGGCCAGACCGAGGAAGGATGCGATCGGATTCGCGTGCGCGATGCTTACTGCTTTGGAACTCCCATCGTCGGCGACCCCGATTGCATTTCGGCCTTCAATCAAGCCTGTCACGAACGAGACCTCGACCACCCGCAGATGCTTTGGCGAGTCACCAGCCGTCGTGATGCTGTAGCTACGCTGCTTCCGGATGCCGGCGACAACCACATGCTGCGTCACATAAGTCCTTTGAGTCAGCTTCACTTTGCACACATCGGTCAGGAAGTCCAGCTCAGCAACAACATCAACAAGGTCTACACGGGTCCAGGCACGTTGCTTCCGACACAGACCCCGGTCTACGTGGTCACGCACTTGGATGGGGACGGCGAGGGGCCCAAGGTGTCGCTGCCTCTTGTCTTTAGGCTGCTCGAGTACGTTCCAGTGGTGCGTCGCTTGGTTGCGCACCTTCCATCGTCCTACTGGGACAGGCTCACCAACGTGCACGCCGGAGGTCCGATCGAATACGCCCGTACTCATTGACGCCGCCACATGCATGACTTATGGCTAGTCGCCGACTTGCTCATGTCGTTGTTCGTTTTCCTTTTCGTTTGGTTCGAGGTCTCGCAATGCGTTGCATGTTCACATCTGCTGGGCATGATCATCTGAGCAAAGATTGTGAGCTTGAGGTTGGAGGCCGACGAGAAGCGGAAATAACCTTATGGGCGAGCGCGGCTGGCACGCGCGGCACAGACAAAGGGTCAAGAGGGCCAGCAAGGGAGAAGGCAGACTCGAATCGGCATTCGGCAGTTGTACAAGAGACTACGAGAGTGTACATTATAAAGGTGAGGTATGAAGTGATGGATGAATCTAGTTGGAGGAGTCTTGCTTCTTCTCGTTGTTCTGCTTCTGATCGTCTGCTCCAGCGCTTGGGTCGATTGCGTACTTGGACATAGATCGGAGCTTTGGACCGAACTTGTACAGCAAGAAAGGGATTGGACCCATCAGGACGGAGATGCAGCCGATGAGGACGCAGCCCCACGCGACGGGGAAGGCTGCGGGACCGTTCTTCTGGAGGTTGTTGAACATTGCCCTTGCTACGAGAGGCAGGGCGGCACCGATGCTGGCTCGGAAGAAGTCGTTACCGGCGTAGACGCTGGCGATGTACTCCGGGTAGCAGTCTCCGAGGTACGCGAGACCGGATTGGAAGAGCAGGAATGTTCCGATGGAGAAGAAGCTCGAGAGGATGATGGGGACGATCCAGTGGATAGAGGCGTTGGCTGTCCAGCCGAAACCGAACATGCAGATGGGGATCGCCCATGCTCCCAAAATGCCTGGCTCGAGCCACTTCTCCGGTGCCACCTTGCCGTCGTTCCGATCGAAGAGCGGGGCGTACGACCATCGATGCCAGAACACAAAGGGGATGTACGTCAAGATGGCACCGATGAAGATGCCCAGGAAGGCGAGACCGAGCTGGCCATAGTTGAAGCCGTAGGTTTGAACGAAGACGATGGGGAATGCTTCCAGCCAAATATAGAGGATTCCGTACACCAAACCGATGTGAAGGTTGATGCCGAGGACGATAGGCTCCCTGAAAGAGAGCAAGAAAGGTCTGACGAAGGTCATGAGGGCGATCTCCTTACCCGTCAGATGAGCTGAAAAGATCTCTCCCTTGGATCGCAGGTTCGGGTTACCCGTCGCCTTCCTCAACCTCTTTGCCCTCCTGTACAGGATGTTCGAACTGGACGTTTCCGGCAGTGTCAACACCAATACGACCAGAGCGAAGCCGGAGATGATCAGCAATGGCCAGATCGTCCATCTCCAGGTTTCGTAGCGCTGGACCGCCCAACCGCCGATCAAGGGACCGAGGACAGGTCCACATACAGCTGACAATCCCCATACGCCGATGGCAAGGGGCCGGTTCCTGGGTCTGTAGAGATCTCCGATGCTGGCACCACCCGTGGCGAGAGGAGGGGAGCCGAACAGACCCGCCAAGAAGCGCAGGATCATGAACCCGGCAATGTTGCCGACGAGCGCCGTGGGGACTTGCAGGATGACAAATACGAACAGGGTGAAGAGGTACGGTGCTGAACGACCGATGGCGGGGATCTCGCTGGCGGCCGAGAACCCGATCATGGGTCCGATACCATAGCCGAGGACGAAGAGCGTCAAGCCGAGGGTAGCGGGAACAACACCGACGCCAAAGTAGCCGGCAAGGATTTCGACACCAGGGGTGTAGATGGCGGAACCCATGTAGACCGAGAAGGTGAGGAGGCAGAGGAGGAATGTGACGAAGGCTTTGCGCGGCATAGACCAGTTTTGCGGGTTGTCGGGGTCGTGCTCGCCGTTCCAGTCGATCAGGTAGGGGTCGCTGTCGTCCTCGAGCGAGTCTGGGGCGACTTCGAGGGTCTCCTGCTTCTCGCCAGAGTTGGAGTTGGACTCCTCCATCGCCGGTTTGACCGGCTTGGATGGAGTGGCAGCACCACTGCCAGCAGCAGCGACATGGGTCGTCTCGGATGCACTCGAAGCGGAAGATGAGGGAGACGCTGGTGCTGCGGCGGAACTGCTGTCGCGCTTGGCAGCCTGTTTCGTCTTGTAGCCTGGCAGGTATTCTTCAGGCGGAACAAAGTCGGCTCGCTCCTCGGGATAGGGGAACGTCTTGCCCTTGGAGAGCTTGTTGATCATGGACCCCCAAAAGGTATCCTGGTACCAAGGCAAGGTGTACGGCCGAGCATGGTGCGGCTTAGGTCGGTGCGCTGGCGAGTTCGGATCGGGTTGATGGTGCAGGTTGGGCGCGTTGCCGTGATCGTTGCCGTAATCGACCAGCATCGTGAAGCAACTTTAGCTAGGAGGTTGGTGGATCACAGATGGTGGAGCAGAAGGCAGTGGTCACTGTTTATATTGACAAGCAAGGTGGTTCTACGACCAGCATACGAGGAAACGTCTTGTTGTTCGCTTACGGATCGTCATCCACATTAAACGCAGAGACACAAAGCTGAGAGAGCACAAAAGCACATCCACACGACCCGCGGGACGTCAAACGGAAGCAAAAATTCTCCGATTCCGTGCAGCACAGTATCCGGAGAGCCAGGCGAGGGGAAAGACGAGACCCTAAATTGACTGCTGACGGCGAAGGAAACGGTACGTCACTCTGACCCGCACCGCGGCGGCCTGGTGTGGTAATCACTTTTTGGCGAAATTGGACAGCTGCGAAACTAGCGCGCATCAAATGAAATGCCGCCCCCCGCGGATCGCGGGTTTGTGATTCATTCGATTTCCGGCGAAAACTGTTCCTGAGAAACGTCATGACGTGAACACGTCGGTCAAATGCTGATCTCTGCGCAAGCGTCTGTCAATTGGATCAGCGGTTGCGCGCACTCCGCGGCTCGGTCAATGACCCAGCTTCCCGAGCTGTAAGAAGAGCGGGCCGCGGGATCAGGCGGGCTTAGCGTCTGCGATCTAGATCCATTCTGCTGGATGCAAAAGCTTCTGCGGTGATCGTCCGTGGATCTGTGGACCTGTGGAGAGGGAGCGATTTTTGCGAGTCCACGGCTGTACCGCGGCGCTACGGCCAAGCGCAAGCTCTTCCATTTCCTGACCCCAATTTTACGCTTTGATTTTTCTCCCTCCTCACTCCATCTCATTCGCGATTTTTGTGCCTTGGACTAGCTTGCCGCTGACACAGTAGAAGAGGGGTCAACGTCGCAGCACGGATGCAGGACCACTCATTCTCCTCCAGGAGACAGAGACGCAGTCACTATTGTCCAACATATCGGCATACGATTGAAATTTCCTCACCGACCCTGAGCACCTCTCCAAATAAGCATTGTCTGTGTTCGCCACGTTCTCACCCACGCACACAGCCTTGACATCGACACGCTGCGAACGTTCACTCATGGTGTTCATTGGCTGTCATTGACAGATCGACATTATATCACAACGGATCTTGTTTTGGACTCAACGCCTCACGTCCTCAAAGCCTTGAAGCACCTCTGCACACAAACAACAAAAGAGCACAGAAACAACCCATCGAAAGTTGCGTGTCAGTCCAAAGTCCGCACAAGTGTCGAGAGGAACGTCTTTTCTTTTGTCATTGCAGCAATGCAGATACGATTTGCACATTGAGACGGCAAACCTGACGAGAGGAGAGCAGGGAGGGTAAGAAGCAAACGCCCCTTGACGGGACAGATACTTTACTTACTTACGCGCTGTCCTTCTGAGCCATGAAGACGAGGAGGTCGAGGCATCGGTTCGAGTAACCCCACTCGTTGTCGTACCACGAGACGAGCTTGACAAAGTTGTTGTTGAGCGAGATACCGGCGGCAGCGTCAAAGATGGACGAGTGCGAGTTGCCGATGAAGTCCTGCGACACAACGGCGTCCTCAGTGTAGCCGAGGATGCCCTTCAGCTCGTTCTCCGAGGCGCGCTTGATCTCGGCCTTGATCTCGTCGTAGCTGGCGCCCTTCTCGAGGCGAGCGGTGAGGTCGACCACCGAGACGTTGGTGGTGGGCACACGGAAAGCCATACCGGTGAGCTTGCCGTTGAGCGAAGGGATGACCTTGCCCACAGCCTTGGCGGCACCGGTGGACGAGGGGATGATGTTGGCCGCGGCGGCACGGCCTCCACGCCAGTCCTTGGCCGAGGGGCCGTCGACGGTCTTCTGGGTGGCGGTGGTGGCGTGGACGGTGGTCATGAGACCCTCGACGATACCAAACTTGTCGTGGATGACCTTGGCGAGAGGAGCAAGGCAGTTGGTGGTGCACGAGGCGTTGGACACGACCTGAGCCTTGGGGTCGTAGGCGTCGAGGTTGACACCGCAGACGTACATGGGGGCGTCAGCCGAAGGGGCCGAGATGACGACCTTCTTGGCACCACCCTTGATGTGGGCCGAGGCCTTGTCAATGGTGGTGAAGACGCCGGTGGACTCGACGACGTAGTGAGCGCCCGACGAACCCCAGGGGATGTTGGAGGGGTCCTTCTCGGCGAAGACGGCGATGGACTTGCCGTTGACAATGAGCTTGCCGTCCTTGGTGGAGATGTCGCCGTTGAAGACACCGTGGGTGGAGTCGTACTTGAGCATGTAGACCATGTACTCGAGGTCAATGAAGGGGTCGTTGATAGCAACAACGTTGGCGGTGTTGTGGACGACCGAGTTACGGAAGACGATACGTCCGATACGGCCGAAGCTGCACAGATCAAGGGCATGAGACAATCAAGGTGATACAGGTCAGCAATGTGTTCTTTCGATTCCGAAATCATTTCCACAGGTTGGAATTGTGCTCCAGAACCGCCCGGGACCGATTTGCGCTGCGGAAGCAACGAGAAGGACCGCAGATGCGATGCAAGTCTCGCAGACTTCTCCGCTTTGATCTGAATCGGTGGGACTACCGAAGGTACGGCAGAGACCTGAGCGGTACCGTGATCTCGAAAGAAGACGTCCGGAGTTCTTTCCCGTTTCGAATCGGGCGAGAACGCGAGAACGCGAGGGAGCGCCAACAGAGGAGGGGAAGGAGCGTAGATGCTTACCCGTTGATACCGATGTTGACCTGGGACATTGTGAGAATAAGTTTTGGTGATTTCGAAACGGGAGGGAAGGATTCGATGATGGAGAAGAAGAAGAAGGATGATGACAGCGGACGACGATCTTTTGTTCCACAAGCTCAGTGCGGCAACACTGGACGCTGACCGCCTGGCAAAGACACTCTTTACACACACAGTTTGCGGGATCAACATGCATCGCAGCGGGGCCTCAGTAAGCTTGGACGCCCTTTCCGGCTGGTGAATAATAATCGATCCTGCTTTTTGGACTTCGGCCAGTTGGACCGCGCAGCCAAAGGAAGCTCTTGGAAACAGCCGAAAACCTGATCTGAGCGCCGTAAATTGTCTTGTTGCTCTGTCTTTTTTGAAAATGTCGATCGGGCTGATGTATTCAACTCTCTGCAGTGGGTGAATACAAAATTCAGTCCATGTGGAGTTCAGCAGGACCCAGAGCGCAGCGCAGTGCTCTAGAATCTCTCCGCCTTATCTCAATCAGATCTCGCCGTTTCTTCGGTCAGTCTTTTTTTTTTCTTGACTCCTTCCAGCCTATCAGCAAAATCTGATCTGTTGGTGATTGTTGAGCAGACTGCGCTTCGAGTCATCTGCTCTGAGCGACGGCCGAGAGAGTTTCGAGGGACGAGTCGGGCGAGAAGAACGCTTTGTCGGTGTGTCTACGACCCGCTAGACGGGTGCAGGCATTACAAACTGTGGGTGCGGGCACGACAATACAAACTAGTCAGCGGCAGTGTAGCGTCACCGTGCTCTTCCGTTGACGAAGAAATCATCCGGGTCGACGGCTATTGCACACACGGATGCCCCTCTGGCGGGTGAAAGTGGAACGCAGCTGTGGGGCTGCTGTGCTGGGCAGGGTCTAAGAAGACTGGTGAGGGGAGTGCGGGGGCTTGCGGATGCGGAATACGCCAGAGTGTGAAAGGATCTTTCCGAGATCGTAGCGGAAGCGGAGCGCATTCACGGACCGCTGGTACTGCAGTCGCACCATCGCCTGAACAGCAGTGTCAAGAGGCTCACGAGTCTCTTTTCATGCACGTCGTCTTTTGGACCCCTACGATCTGCGACCCTCTCTCTCATCAAGCCGGCTGGCCGTCATGACCGCCATGGAACAGTATGCACTTTGATACCCGGAGAGGTGCGGAAGCCGCCATAGTTCGAGACGCGGAAGAAAGCGGCTTTGCAATCGCGTCTTTCTTCCTCTGACAATTTAAGATGGTCTAACATTCATATCATGTTTTCTTCGTCATCGCTCGATACATTTGTCTCAAGCCGTCCCCGATCACGATAGCCGCCAGTCTTTTCCCTGTTGGACAGGTTGACCCGACAGCTCGGTTATGGCGTGCTTGTCCAAGTCGATGACTTCAACTTTGTACCCGCGCTGCCAAGTCTCCATGCAATCGTTGCTCAGCTCTTCCCTGCAAAGCACCGGTCAAGAGGCCGTCCGGCTCGTCATGCCGAGCTCGAGAAACCACCGTGAATCAGAGCCTGTGTACATCGACCTCGCTGACCATCACCGTTGACATTGTCGTGAGAGAAAAGGTATTCATAAGAAAGCTTCATGGACCGACCGAATAACCTCAACCTCGAGCTTGCACGATAAGTCGACGTCGGATTCATCGACATCGGAGCTCTCTTCTCTACTGACTTCGTCGTGGGAACACGCCAACTATTCATCAGGCACTCACTCGTGCTTGAGACTTTGGCCTAGTCGCCACTCGCCGTACAAAAGCCGTCCATGTGATCCGTCTCTAGCACCGCCCTCGACCTCACTTGTTCACACAGCTTCATCTTTTGACGATGGCACCTGTCGCTGTAAGCAGCCCGCCAAACACGACGGACACCCTTCGCTCAAAGGTGGTGTTCGCTTCGCCCGAAGTCACCTTTGCTCCCGCCAGCGAACCATATCAGCGTCGTCTGAAGCTCGTAGAGAGCGATCCAGATGAGCCGGAGATCACCTTCCCTCTCGTGCTCAAGCCTGTTCGCAGTGCTGCAGACCTGACCGCGGCTCAGGTCGTCGAAGCAGTGAAATCATTAGCTCCCGCTGCGTCTGCCGAATACAAGCCTTCCAAGCTGCAACAGTTGATGGATGCACACGGTGGAGCAGTCCATTTCAAAGGCTTACCCATTCAGGATGCCGATGAGTTTAGCAAATTCATGCACGCTCTTGCCGGCACGCTACCGCCAGACTCAGGAGCTGAAGGACGAAACAACCTTCTCGTGCACCACGTCGACAAAGGACTCATGGTCATTCGTCACGCAATGGCTCCCAACGTAGCCACCGCCAATGAAGGTCCACCCCACCAGTCCATCGGCTCGCACAACGAATATGGTCTCTCCACCCACTACCCTTCCATCATCGCCTTCTGCTGTCTTTCACCGCCGACGACAGGTGGACAGACACCGATCGTCAACAGTCTTGCGCTCTACGATCGGCTCAAGTCAACAGTACCCGGCTATATCGAAAAGATAGAGCGTAGAGGGTTGACGTTCGTCATCCACCACCCTGTTGCAAAGGTGCAAGGTAGTGTTCAGGGTAATAGCCTGTACAATGCCGATTCGTTTGGTCCGACGCCGGAAGCCAAAGTGGATCTGAAGAGTTTGAACGAGGAGCAGAAGCGAAAGTTGGTAGAGGAGAATATCCTTGAACTTGCGCGCGAAGGGGGATGGTCTGACTCACACGCTGGTCATGGTGATGTGGCAGAAGAAGGGAAAGGAGGAAAGTTGGGAGCGTGGCACGAAAGAGGCTTCTCATGGACGTGGCTTCCCGATGGATCGATCAACGTCTTCCAACGTGTCCCCGGTATCCGCATCCACCCGACACTTCAGAAACCTGCCTACTTCAACAACGTCGGCAACCGCTATGCCTACTCCAAAGAACACGGATGTCTGCAACCACCGCACTACTCGGAGGAGAAGAAAGACTTCTTCCCTCCACCGTCTTTCCCCCTTCCGCTCGACCGAGAAGGCGGAGCTGCTTCAGACCAGGAGGACGAAAGCATCCCGCTCGAGTGGCTCGAAGAAGCCCATCGCTGGACCGAACGACTGCAAGCCCACGTCGAATGGGAGCAAGGCGACGTGTTGGTGATTGACAACCTTGCAGTCCAGCACGCCAGAACACCCTGGACCGGCCCCCGAAAGCTCGTCGCAAGCCTCTGGGACCAGCGCTCGTATCTCGACAAGAACGTCCCCATTCGCACATGAAATTGATTCGAGTTCCACAGAAACACTTCTGCTGAAAATTGCCGTGTGATCAAAGATGCATTGTTGTGTGGAATGATGTTGATGCAAGGATGAAGATTGAGTGTCTGGAAATCGAGTATGATGTGACATGAGTGATAACAAGATTATCGAGACTTCCTTTTGAATACAATGCTTTGTGTGCGTGTGCGACGAGAGCAGATCAAGAGAAGAAGTACAGAGAACCCTTGATCTCGTTGACGTCGAACGATCCTTTAGCCGGGATGGCCGGCAGGATGTCGGCAAGGTCGACGAACTTGGCCTTGAACTTGGTCTCCCACTCGAGATCCTTGTCCTTTTGAGACTTGCGTACGCCCCTCTTCTTGGTCGCTTTCGCCGGTGCTGCTTCCGCGTCCGCTCCCTCCTCGCCTCCTTCGGACTCCTCGGCCAGATCGGCTTCATTCGCATCGGCAGCGACATCGTCCAAAGCCTCGTCTGCCTCAGCCTCAAGATCCTTCTTGCTCGGCTTACCGAGAACGACGTCGCCCATCTCGCCTTGCAACTTAGCCAACTGCTCCTCGGGCATGGCAAGGAGCGCATCCGACGGCGAGGTCGAGTCGGAGCTGCTGGCGACGTCCTGCGGCTCGTCCTTGTTGGCCTTTGCCGAGCGCCCTCTTCTACGAGTGGCTGTCTGAAGCGAAACCACGGGTACCTTGTATCCTGCGTAGCGCTGGAGGAACTCTTCGCGCAACCGATGCAGGATGTCCTGCGAGTGGAGGCGCACGAACGTCTCGCGGATCATGTCAGACATGGTGTCGATGTCGGCAGCGTGCGTCCAGTACGAGTCGTGTACCGACGCGAACGTGAGACCGGCAGCGTGACACTCGAGCGCAGTGAGAATCATGTGGGTAGCATCGAGACTGTGGATGAAGTTGGGAGGGAAGGCAGACGCCTGTTTGGCAGGCGAGACTTCCGAGTTGGACAGAGGATCGTGGATGAAGACGGTCTGCATGGCGGTCGAGACTTGCTTCTTCTTGCTCTTGCGGTAAGGCTGGACCACGGGCAGGCCGAGTGCAGTGGTCCAGATGACCGACGTCATTTGCTCTTTGACAATACGGTCGGCCTTGGCTGGGTCGCGCGCAAAGCCGTGGACGTCGGCACGCTTCAAGCTGCTCTCGCTGGGCTGGTAGGGTCGCGTCGCTTCCTCGACTCTCTGCGCTGGGATCGACTTGGCGATCACCTTGGCAGAGAAGCTCAACCAGTCCTGGATCTTTTGCGCACCGGAGAAGAGGTTGCCGATACACGACATGATGACCTTGGCGAGGTAGCTGGCGGCAGCAAAGAGGTCCTCTGCGGGAACGTCTCCTCGGTCGGCGAGCTGTCGCATGACCTGGTTCTTGGCACCGATGAAGGTGACACCGTACACGGTTGTCATGACGGTCTGCTTGACCACCTTTCGCGTCACCTTGCCTTGGAGGATGCCAGCGAGGCGCTCGCCCTTGGCCGCCTCTTCGTCGAGCACCTTGATGACCAGGTCGGCGACTCCCGAGTAGACATCGGCGGGTCGCTCTCCCCGCGAGAGGTTGACCTGCTTGGCGCCGGCCAAATCACCTCCGAGCGCGGCGTAGTGCTGCAGACCGTTACAGGTGCCATCCTGGTGCACCGGCAGGCACGATCCATACGCTTCGGGTCCCTCTGGGTGCTCCAGGGCTGCCTTGAGCTCCATGCAGGCAGAAAGACACTGCCAAGGGTCGTCGGCCTTGAGCCACCAACGGTTGCCGTCTAGCGGTCGCTCGACGCTGTCCCGAATGTCAGCCTCGTGGTCGATGGCAAACTGCTCTCGCTCGGCAAAGCTGGCCTTGTCGTAACCGAACACGTTGGAAATGTGGATCCTCAACCAACGCAGACCCGCCTTACCGAGAGGCTTGCTGTCGGCGAACAGCAACAATCCACGGCAAAGGTCGTTGCCAATGTGATTGAGATGCGGTGGCATCGGGTAGGCGCGACCACGGAAGTCCATGTTGTGAGGGAAGTAGAAGCGTTCGCCAAGATACGCGCGTGCGATCTCGAGCTTGTAGTTGACGTCGCAGCGCTGCGAGTGGTTCGAGGCACGTTGCTGATTCCACTGCTTGAGTCGTTGCAAGTACACGGAACGAGCCTTGATATCATGGTCGTAGTTGTCGGGCTTCTGCGGTTCCTGCGCCTCCATCTGGACGGGCGGCATGTCGGCAATATCCTTGCCCGAGTTCCACACCTTGGTCATCACGTCGAAGATGGGTTTGTTGATCTTCCACGAGGTGTTGCCGAGCACGTCCAGCGCTGCGAGGACAGTGTCGAGATCGCCGTTGTCCGAGGCGGCCCGCAGGTAGGAACCCTGCTCGGCGCTGTCCTTGAACCGCATGGCGCTCTGACGCACCGAGTAATATCCTCCCGAATCGTGCGAGGTCCACGGCTTCGGCGGAACGAGCATGGGAAGGTGACGCGGATGGAGCGTCTCCTGGATCGAATCCTTGTCGAGACGCTTGGCGATGACCTCGTTGAGCTTGATGACGCCGAGCTTCTTGCCGCCGAGGTATTGATAGGTCGAATAGAAGGCGGGCTGGTCCTCTTCCCACAGGACGCCATCGCGGTCGGTGGCTTTGCGATTGACGGTAGCCACGTGCATAAGATGCTGCACCAGGTAGCTTCCGACGCGCGCTCGGATGGTCTGGGTCCATCTAGGGATGGACGAGAGGACGCCTTCGTCCTCCTGCTGCTTCTGCCATGCTTTGATCTCGCGACGAGCTGCCAAGTCGATCAAGCCACGCTTGCGGAGGGTGGTCTGCGCGGTGTGAGCGTTCTGGAAGATCTTGGGGTTCTTGCGGACAACCTCCGAGTGATACTCCATCTCGATGGCACGGCCGACCTGCAACAGGGCACGCGTCGTCTTCATGCCATCTGACACTCCACCGTTGCCGCTCATGCGCATGAGTTCGAGAATGGTGATAAGCGCAAGCTTCGAGGCAGGCAGAAGACGAAGGAATGGGAGGATCTGCTGTTCCATGGGCAGCATGGCCTTCTTGTCGTGCTTGCTGTGGCTGACATCTTGGTCGAGGCGCTCCAGGTCTTCCTTCAACGTCACTTGAAGCTTGTTGTACCAGTCCCACATCCACCTCTGGAGCGGCTTGGATTGCAAAGCACCGGTGGTCTGCAGTCCGAGCTCCTCGAGCTTCTCGGCGGAATGCTCGAGACGCCTCCTGGCAGCCTCGAGAGCGCTGTGTTCGAGCCACTTTTGACGCTCGTAGGGGTCGGTGATGTTGCGCCGCGCCTCCTGCACGATGGAGAGGTTCTCTTTCAGCGAGGCGAGGTTGAATGGCATTTCACCGGCTTTATTCTCGGGATCCTTACCCAGACGGCTGGCCTTGGAGGTGGTCTTGACAGGCAGCAGCTCGGGAACGTCGGCGAACAAATGCTCGTGCGCAGCGGTGTCGGTGCTCTGGGCCTCGGACAGAACTCTGCGACCTTCGAGGATGCTTTGCGCGGTCTCGAGCTCCTTGAGAATATCGCTCTCACCCATCTGGTTGGCGACGTTAGTCAAACTGCGCAGCACAAGATCGGCATCTGCTTCGCCCTCACGCGATTGGTCGACGCTGTTGGAGCCCAACGGACCGTGGACGTCGAGGTCCTCGGCCTTTTCGGGGTTGAAGACGGACGAAGTGAGGATGCTATCGAGGCCGTACTCTGCGCGCTTGATGGAGAGAAGGAGATCGTCGAGGGCTGGTGCCGAGGATGGATATCGTCCTGAGCGCTGCAGAGCTACAATGCCTCGCGCCATGGTGGCAAAGGTGGCCGCGTTGGGTTTGGGATCGGGCGAAGGTGGTTGGTCGTTCTGTGCCGGTGCTGCTGAGGCTTCCATATCGCGCCACAGCTGCCAGGCACGGGTGAGCCATTCTGCTGTACCGTCCAAAGACTCGGCTTGGTAGGCTTTGCGGAAGTAGGCCTGCAGCATGGAGTTGTAAGTCCAGATCTCGATGGGAGACTGGTACTGGCCAAGCTCACCGAGATCCTGGTGCCGATCGTTCTGATCGATGATGCCCTGTACAAGACGCTTGCGAAGTTCCCACAACTCACGCGAGCGGGTGGTAGCCTGACTTCGAAGATCGGAGAACACTTTGTGTGCACGGCTGATGAGACCGGTGCCGAGACACGCCTTGAGGATGCTGACGAACTCGACAGCCCTTGATGCTGGGTAGAAATTCTCGTCGGTGCTGCTCATGGTGAGGCCAGAGAGGTCGCCAAAGGAGAGACCCGTCATGCGGCCGTCCAAAAAGGCAGTTGTGCTGGCGACAGGAGTCTCGCTCTTTCGCTTCGGGGAATAACCCTTGCGCAAGAGGTGGGAGCGTTCTATCACGTCAGGTGGCAATGGGGTCGGTAACCGTGTGAGAGGCGAGCCAGTCGCAAATGCGTAGGGCATGAATCGTGAGCGTCGGTCATTGCGCTGCGAAGATGCTAAGGAAGAGGAAGATGCTGCTGTTGCTGATGATGATGCGGAGGATGATGCGCCTGGGGATGAAGCGTCGGCGTCGTGTTGCTGATGCTGGGGTGATATTGAAGATGACGGAACAGATGCATGCTGGTCGTGTTGATCGCGATGTGGCTCAGCAGCCGGACTCGCCTGGCTGCGAGGACCTTTCGTGCTGAAGGATGATGCCGAGATGGCCCTGAAACGATGGAGAGACGAGGAAGGTGCCCGTGGCGATATTGTCGCGGCGGGATGCGTCCGTCTTGGAATCGACCGTGATAGTAATGATGAGGAGGAAGACGACGCAACGGTGGCCACCGATGATCTGCGAACGAGCGCAGCCTGCTTTGCGATCATCTTGATGTGGACCAACAAGGCGGGAGACTGCGAGCCAACAACGAGGATAATGGCGGTGCGAAGCAAGGTTCACCGTTCGGAGCAGCCGCTAGGAAGACGTGCTCGGATCGTGACGCGACACGACGGGGGCTTCCGTGGATGGGTGAGCTGCTGGCGAATGCCTTCTCTGTTGCCGTCTGCGTGGCCTGGAAGGTTCGCTTTCGTGTGAATGAGCGGGTGATCCGGGAGTGGAAGGATGGACGAGCGAGGAGAGGAGCTGAGGTCAAGGTGAGGAGTAGGAACTTCCAAATTCCCATCCATTGCTCGGCAACCAGGCTTTGCTAACTAAAACCTCGATGCCACACGACCCGAACGAACCCTTCTCGCGAGGCTTGACGCTGTCTGCAACCGCAAAATTTTCGGACAAGAACAACGCCTCCACAGCTCAGTTTTTTCTTTTCTCAACTTTGTAGGCAGAAAAATTTGGAAACTTTGTTTCGGGCTGCAGCCAGGTTGGGATCCGAAATCTTTTTCATTTTCCGTCGTCCTTCAAGGGAAGTGTTGAATCGGGCCGATAACTTGGATTCTTCAGAAGACGATGAGATGGTCGCATCGGGATTCCTCCACACGGCGCTGCAGCCTGCCACGGCGCCGGCTTGTGCCCCCTCCCGCTTCATCGTGATGCTGGGTAGTGAGGGCTGCAGATGACGCTGGTGGGCTGTGCAGCATCGGCGTCGAGATATCCGTCCTGATGCGTCCTGCTGGCACTTCCATGCTGGCAGTCGATGCTTTCTGGCTCACTATACATGGAATGGGTCGCGGGTCGAGGCAACAGAAGAACAGCGAGGCAAGCTTCGCGGGTTCAGGATCGGATCAGCCACCACTACGCATCGTCTCGGCAGCTTTTGTCCGCTTCTGGCGATCTTATGCGCGAGATCGACATTGTTTGCAGGGCGCGAGCAAGTGTCTCGAGATGAGCTCTAAAATGACGAGCAAAGGGAGACCCTTGACCGATGGAAACAACGATGCCATGTGCACATGCAGCACAGCCCTTCGCGATATTTCGGCACAGCAACGAGTGTGTGCCAGATCGCAAAGTTGCGCGGATCCACCGCCGAGGACCAAATTCGAGGTCAAAAGTCCTCGCCGCTCAAGACTCGAATGCGCGTAGGACACGCTGCAGGTGTGCTCGTGGCCGGCACTTCCGATCAAAGCATGTCAATCGGAGCCTTTTGTTGCCGAGCATTCTTGTCGGCGTTCGAGCTTGGCTCTTGATGTTGTAGAATAATGATTTATTCGCTGTGGCTCGTTGGCTTGTGCCTCGAGGGTTTGAAATTTCAGGAAACAGGCCATTTGGGGCGGCTATTCACTGCATGGAAAAAGAAGTGGAGCCCAAGGAAGGCAGGCGCGTGCGGTCGAGGCTGAAAGCGGTGAGCAGCTGGATCCCGTTGGACGATTTCGACCCGCATCTTCCTGAAAGACCTCTGCTTCATCTCTCTTTTCTTCTTCCATCTGGGCCTCGACCTCTACCCACCACGCCGACCACCTACATTCCATCGCATCAGCCGACGAAGACACGTCATCGCTTCTTTATCGAGCAAAGGTCAGAGTTCACTACAGCGACGAAAGACAATCCGCCCACTAGACTGGAAGCCAATCAACGCTCTGTACGCTCCGCTCTGACGACGGCGAACAATCGCCCTGCACGACCTTCCTTTAGCCTGGCATAGGGGACAAATACCGGCTAAGCAAGAAGCTCTTGCATTCCAGTCGGTATCAACTGCAGTCCTCGACGACAAATTCAGTAGTCGGAAGCGGGCTGCCATTGCTACTCACCGATCCTTGTAGATCGCATCAACCTCGTTCTACGCCATCGACATAGACACCCTCCGACATGCCACCGGCAGCAATCCGCCGAAAACTCGTCATCGTAGGCGACGGTGCCTGCGGAAAGACAAGTCTGCTTTGCGTGTTTGCGATTGGCGAATTCCCTCAAGAATACGAACCAACCATCTTTGAAAACTACGTCGCCGAGATCCGACTCGATGGCAAACCCGTTCAGCTGGCGTTGTGGGACACGGCAGGTCAAGAGGAGTACGAGCGACTGCGACCGCTCTCGTATTCGCAAGCGCATGTCATCTTGATCGCATTTGCCATCGACACACCCGACTCGCTGGAAAACGTGCAGGTCAAGTGGATGGAGGAGGTGCGTCAAATATGCGGACCCTCGGTACCGGTGCTGTTGGTGGGATGCAAGAAGGATCTGCGCGAGGATGCCATCGCAAAAGGGAAGCCGGTGCAGGGACACTTTGTCGAGAGGCAGCAGGCCAAGCAGGTAGCAGCACAGATCGGTGCGCGGTCGTACCACGAATGCTCGTCGCTCAACAACCAAGGTGTCGACGCGGTCTTCGAAGCGGCTACGCGTGCTGCCATGCTGGTGCGCAATACGGGTGCTTCGTCAGGAGGCGCCATCTCGCAGAGCAAGACCAAAGAGGCATTACACAACGACGCTGGTTCGTGCAAGTGTGTCATCCTCTAGAAAGGAAAGAAAACCACGGCTGCATCAGCCGCTCCTCTACTTCCCGTCTTGTCGTCGATCCCAGTGCTTTGTTGTTTTTCTTGTTGTTCATTGTACTGTCGTTCTTTCATGCATGTCGTTCTTCCATCTCCAGTGTACTATTGTAGCGGCGCATCCGCACGTCGTTCTCATTTCTCTCACGTCTCAATAAACTTTTTGTGACTGCATTCTGCTTGTCCATCGGATTGGAAGTAGTGCACCTCCTTGTGGCGCGGAACAGTAGGGACGAAGACGAACCCTTGACCGCGACACGAACATCCTTAGCATACAACAACAACAACAACAACAACAACAACAACAACAACAACAACAACAACAACAACAACAACAACAACAACAACAACAACAACAACAACAACAACAACGAAGGGTTTCGTAAGGGGATATTGTACTTATAATTTGACATTTTTCGTATTGCAGGTGAGCATTGGTGACACGGGAGATGCCGCCTAAGCAGAGATGAAGAGCTCAGGAGTTTGGTTCTTGACATATTCGCTCACCTCCTGCACCTTTGTGCACCAGTTGTTGAGTCGCGTCTGCAGCGCCTGGATCTGTCGGTGATCCAAGACTCTTGGTTGCACCCAGGTGATCCTCGCCAGCTGCTCCACCTGATCCAAGGTTCCGCGGATGAGTTTGAGGCTGAGCGCCTTCATCACCAAATGCTCGACCTCGTCGACGGGCAACTTGGTCTCGGCGGCGATGGTGGCAAAGCCAATGGTGCGGTCGTCAGCGGAACGCCTGAAGACGCTTTCGATGAGCGACATGAGGCAGATCTTTTGTCGCAGGAAGGGCAGGTTCTCGGCCAAGATGGGTTCTTTACCCAGGTGCGGGGTCAGTGCCTCGAAGCGACCGATGTCGCCGGCGTTGAAGGCGAAGAGGAGCTCAGAGAGCCAGGCGTGCTGCTGGCTCATGCCGAGCGATGCGAGGATGGGGTGAAGGAGCAGCTCGCCAAAATTGTAGATGGTATCTCCGAGCAGCGCCGAGATGCTCAGGTCATGCGCACGCTGCACGCGAGCTTCGTCGGTGAGATCGACGTCGACGTTGACGCAGGCGAGATAGAGCAACGAGTTCTTGTAGTAGTTGGCGTACTCGGCTTTCGCCTTGTAGAAATCACCGCAGACGCGGTAGAAGCTTGCGTGCACGGCCGTCTCGACGGCATCGAATCCATCCAAGATCTTCCCACATTTGTCCATGGCCACCTTTGTGCCGTCGGCGTCTCCGAGCAACAACTTAAAGTGGGCGGCCTCCATGAGCGCGTAGACGTACGCATCTTGCGAGTCGGGCGAGTCTACTTTTGTGGCGAGCTGTTCGAGGAATTTGAGCGCCTCGGCTGGATCTGGATATTGCCGTGCTACCTTGACACCGATGGCAGCGAGCTGTAGCTGGTTGATCTTGGAGGAGAAGCGGCTGACAAACTTGTCGTACAGCTCGATCTGGATTGGTGGCGTCTGCGAGTCGGGGTGGTTGAGGAACTCTTCGATGGTCAATGTGAGCTGGTACCACAACTTTCGATCGTGAAGCTGTTGCAGCTTGGGGTAGTATGGCTTGAGAGATGCGGGCGTTGATGAGGACGCCGCAGCATGCTCGAGATAGCGCTCGTCGACATTGTCCACATCCATGCCCGCTGAAGAAGCCATATTTGCGGTGATATCTATGCAGCGTCTGCAGAGTGATTCGGTCTTGAGCGCAGGTTGAAGATGGTGTTTCACGCTTTGTTGTTGTGCTCGAAATCCGGCAAAACAGGTGCAGAGCGAGAAGAGGAAGCGGTGGTGATGACGGACGACGGTGATGCTGGAACGGGAAGGTGTTGGTCTAAACGTCCTTTCCGCCTTCGATACGCGTATATTTCGATCACCTCCACTTTGGACTGCTAGCTTGTCAGGGTCTAACAATTTGACCACGCTCATTGCATTGCCGGCCTTTTCGCCGACTTCAGGGTCCTCGTTGCAATGGAGCACACCACCAACAGCATGCCTTCTGCTTGATCACCATCTCTCGGCCCAGCAACACGTCGTACACGATGCCGTCACCGAAGGAGCGAGCTGATGCTTCGAATGCTGGCGACAAAGGCTCTGGGCATGTCGTGCTACAGCCATCCAATGCATCGAGCAGCCGCAGAGGTCGTGCGGGTCGACAGTTCTTGGTGGCAGTAGCGGTCGCCTCACTCATGTTGAGCGTATATTCGCTGGCGACATCGAAGAGCAACCTCCACCTCCGGTCATCTCAACTTACATCGCTGCCTTCACGCTATGCTATTTGCTCAGCCGAACACCTCGGTGAACTTGATCTCTCCCCCACAACCCATACGGCAACTTCGATCTACACAGGAGACGAGCAGCGTTTCGCTGACAAGCAAGGCTTCACGCAGTGCGTCGCAGTGCAAGACGGTGTGATCATCGACGTCGGACGCGAGCAAGATGTGCTGTCAAAGTTCTGCGGCCTTCATGTGCGACAGACTAGTCCCGATTCTGCCAGCAAACATCAATGGCGTGGCCCGCGCAGCAACAAAGCAGCACGACTCAATCGCCATGCCAAGGGTAGGAAAGGGGGCGTGCTGCGAAGGAAGGACAAATGCGTCGTACGAAGACTCAGAAATGGTCAGGCACTCTTTCCTGGCTTTCACGATGCTCACGGCCACATTCTCGACTATGGCTGGTCTCGTACCGTCGCCAATCTCGGTGGATCTACCAGTGTTCGCGACGTGATCGATAGATTGGAAGCCTACGTTCGGTCCCGGCCCCATCTCATGGCATTTGCCCTTGCGGATGAGACAGAGGCTGCTACACACGAATCGTCGATACCTTGGATCGAGGGGATAGGATGGGACCAAACCAAATGGACACCCTCCGAGTTCCCGACCGCCGCTGATCTTGACCGCTCGACGCTACTGCGGCGTTTCCCAATCGTCCTCCGCCGCATCGACGTGCATGCGTTGTGGCTGAGTGGGAAGGGTCTCGACAAGGTTGTGAGCGGTGCCAAAGGATTTCCGACATCGCCCAAAGATGATCACAAAGTGCAAGGGGGGCTCGTCATCCGTGGGCCTGACGACAAACCCACAGGCGTGCTCATCGACAACGCCATGAACTTTGCCTATCAGGTGATCCCAGAATGGACCGACGAAAAACGCAAGATCTTCCTCGATGCGGCCACCGAGGGTCTCCTCCGCGTCGGCATCACTGCTGTTGGCGATGCAGCGACTGACCTCAAAGCCGCTGCTTTCTACAAGAGGATGGACGCAGAGGGTCAGCTACGCTTCCGCATATATTCGATGCTCGCTTGTCCTCCTGACGAGAGGCGATGTGCGCATCGGATCGAGCAAGTTCAGCCTGCGAGCGGACTCGCAAATACCACTGAAGGCAAGCAGAGCATGTTCACGTTGCGTGCGGTCAAATTGTTCAACGATGGTGCGCTTGGCTCGTGGGGATCTGCAATGTGGGAAGACTACGCGGACAAGCCTGGAGAGCGAGGACTTTTGCTCATACCAGAGCATGAGCTACCATCTTTGGTCGGATACTGGATGGAGAAAGGCTGGCAGGTCTGTACGCACGCCATCGGCGATCGAGCCAACACGCTCACGCTCAATGCATACGAAAAGTATCTCGGCTCGCATCCTGGCGTCGATCGACAATCGCTCAGACCCAGAGTCGAGCATGCTCAGCTGATGAAGCCATCCGACATCGATCGTTTCGCCTCGCTCGGAATCATCGCTTCGATGCAGCCGACCCACTGTACCTCTGACATGGGCTACGTCGAGTCTCGTATTGGCGCGGCGCGCGCATCAAACGGCGCGTACGCCTGGAAGTCGCTCCTGGCTGCTAATGCGAGTCTTGCACTTGGCTCCGACTTTCCTGTCGAGCTGCCTGATCCGCTACACGGCATCTACTCCGCTATCACGCGTCTCGACCCCCACGGCGATTCTCCGCACGGCTCGGATGGCTGGTTCCCCCACGAAAAGCTCACACGACGTGAAGCGCTCAGAGGGTTCACACAGGACGCTGCATTTGCACAGTTCGAAGAAGACGTCGCTGGGAGCATAGAGGTTGGCAAGAGGGCGGATTTCACTTTGCTGGATCGAAACATTCTGGACGAAGATAAGGTCAGCCCGGCGATGCTGAGGAACGCAAAGGTGGATGCAACCATTGTCGGCGGCAAAGTTGCTTTCGATCGATATGCTGCTGCTGATGCGGGCGTGACATCGACACAACCGAGAGCAAACGCTTTCGCAGATAGCATAGCTCAGCGTCTCCGACAGCTAGGGACTTCAGTCTTTACCCGCCTTTCCGGACTGTCAACTGACTCTACGTCGACGCTCTGGGCGGCACTCCTCCTCGGTGGCCTCTTCCTGCTGCTCCGTTCGAACGAGAAGGAAGCGTACGAAAGCCTATCGTGCCTTGCCCTCAACACGCAACCTCCAACTACCGCCTGGATGAACATGGGTTTCTGGACTCCGCAACTTGGCCGCTCGCAGCTCGACTTTCCGCTAGCATGCCAGACGCTCGCTCAGGAGCTGTACACTGCAGCGCGGGTCAGGCCTGGGATGAAAGTGCTGGACGTCGGTTGCGGAGCTGGTCAATCGACGCTGTTCTTGCTGGAAGAGTATAAGCCAAAAGTGTTGCACGCGGTGACGAGCTTGCCGCAGGAAGCTGCATTTGCCGCTCAGCGACTGCAGTGGCGTTTGCAATCCGGCGACAAGAAGGACGTTGAGGGCACGCAGGTCAAAGTTTGGGGAGAGGATGTCCTCGAGTGGCTGCGAAGCGGGAAAGGAGACGGCGAAAAGTACGATGTGATCCTTGCGCTCGACTGCGCGTTCCATTTCAGCGATCGAGCAGAGTATATCCGGTTGGCGACCAAGAGGTTGAACCCAGGAGGTCGGCTCGCATTTGTCGACTTGCTGTCTGCGTATCCTGCGCCTTCTACCACGCCCTCGATGAACTTGGAACTCGGCAGCCCACCGTACCCCAAGGAGGCACCTTCGCTGATGAAGCGACTCAAGCACAGTTTTACGTGCACTTTGGCTTCGACCAAGCCGGCCAACCTCTGGCCCGTCGATCGCTACTTTGACATCCTCCGCAAAGAGGGTGGCTTCGACGACAAGAACATTCAGATGCGTGACATCAGCATTTCTGTTTTCCCTGGCTTTGCTCGCTTTTTGCGGTCGTTCGCAATGGAGGGAGCAGCATGGAGAGGCGGCGGGTGGGCGATGCGCAAAGGACTCGGAGCATTCAGTAGTGTTGTCCAGGGTTGGAGCGAGGAAGGCGGATTGGTGCGGATGTTTATCATTGTTGCGCAGAAGGATGGCGAGGAAGAGGCGAGAGGGTCTTCTTGATCGCAATGCGCTTGCTTGTGAATGCTTTTCGTCCGAGACGTCATCGATGTTCGTGTAGAGCTTGACTGTGCAGTGCACTCATAGTCTGAGCAACTGAAAGGAAACCGACAATGATCGTAAGGCGAGCTTGAATCCCGATCAAGGCGCCTGACTCGCTCTCAAGCTCTCCATCCTAGCATTGTTGCGCTTGGCCAGCAGTCTGAGCGATCTTTCCTTCTCAATCTCGCTCATATTTTGCCAATTTGCTATTCTCGAAATGGTACCGTCCGAGTTGACGATCATGGGTCCCAGGTGGTCGAGCTTGATGACGTTGTTTGGCTCGGACGAGGCGGGCACATCAGAGGGCGCAGGGAGTCCGAGGGGCGTCGCAGACTGTGCTGTCTGGTTCTTCATGTCGGTCGTATCGTTCGTGTTGGACATGTTGCTGACGAAGGAACAGAGGCTGGGAGGTCGATGAGTGAGAGATGGTGTCCGTAAGTGGAGAAGAGGACGAAACGGCGACTTTACCGGCGGAATTTTTTGGCACGGAAAACAAGGGTTCACGCGGAAGCTTGAATTCCGCTGCTAGAAGCTTCGCTCTAGCTCTGTATGCCTGATTGACCAGTTACAGGAACACACACTCTCACCACATGCGTAATATCTCATAATAGCTTCGAAGCGGCACAGAACTGACTCTGCTGTGCGTAGACGTGGATGGACTATGCTGGATTTGATGGTCATTGCTGGATCTCGCCCTTTGCTTGAGCTTCAGCCACCTTTGCCAGGATGTGAACCTGGTCGGCGACCTTTTTGAGTGTGGCCAATACGCGACCGTTGCCGCTCGTGAAGCTGTACTCGTGATACTCCAGCCCGTGCTGTTTGGCGAAGGGAACGACGAAGCGGTCGCGCACCTCGCGCAGATTGTGGCGTGGGATGCGTGGGAACAAGTGGTGGGAGACCTGCATGTGCAGTCCGCCGTGGATGAAATCGAGCCAGGGTGGGCAGTCGACGTCCATGGTGGTGCGGATCTGGCGCGATGCGAAGCTCTCGCTCAGGCCGAGATCATCGCAAGACTGAGCAAAGTGGGAGAGCACGATCTGAACGTGCAACGGCGATGTGACAATGTGCGAAATGAGAAGGTAGGCGATGCGGACGGGCCACGAGGGAAGAGAGCCGAGCAGACCGTAGCCGTACCAGGTCCAGAAGGTGAGCAACCCGACCAACTCGAGCGCCCACCAGCGGTCGCGACGTGCTTTTGTAGCGAGGAAGCCGTATGAGTTCGCGTAGAGATTGAAGCGTCCGAATGCCATGACAATGTAGTAGAGCTTGTGCTGATGTTTGAGTAGAAAGCGGCTCGGCGCGTCGAACTCGAGCACACGACGGTAGTAGGAGGACCACAGCCCCAAAGGCTTGGATGGACCGGAGGAGGATGAAGATTCTTGAATGCTTTGGTTGCTGTTGACGATGGTAGTCTGGCCAGCCAAGACGAATTGAGGCGAGATGGCGAAGAAGGGCATGTGCTGAATGTCGGGATCGTGTTCCGGATGGTTGGTGACCAGATGATGCACATCGTGGTTGTCGCACCACCAGCCGATACTCAGACCTCCGATGAAGTCGGCGATCGTGGTACCGATGATGCGATCCCATTGCCAAGAATGCGTGATGCCGCTGTGTCCCGAATCGTGCGCCGAAAAGGTGAGCTGGTGCCAGAATAGACCGAGGAAGAGGCTCGAGAGCAAAAAGGCGGTGGTCGAAGCATTCCAGCTCGACGTCGGATCAGCCGCCGAACGCTCTAATTGCAACTGCGATCGACCGCGCGACCAGAATGCATAAGCGACAGAGGCGAGCAGCACGTACCGCGCCATTTCGCGGGCATATCCGATGGGATGCAGGTCGTAGAGGCCAGCTTCTTTGACCTGCTGATGCAAGCGTTGGTAGGCTTGTGAGATCTTGTGCTCTCGGATCGGATCGACCGAGTCGGGATCAGGCGGTGGTTCCAATAGGTCGACTGGCAGAGGGAAGGATTCAGGGCGTTCCACGAAGAGGGTCGAAGATGCCAAGGTCATGGTCGAAGATGGTCTTGACGCTGCTGACATATTTGCATGACGAGAAGCATCACGCTTCGAGTCATTGGACACGATGCTTTCAACGACGGCTTCGTCGGAGCTATCCGAAGAAGCATATGGCTCTTGGCTTGCTCGACTGGAGTTCGAGACGGACGTTGATGGCGTATTGCGGTGGCGCCACATACCCACTTGAGCATGTGGATGGTCGAGCTTGCCCTTGCGATAGCCCAGCTGTACCGGTGGCACCAGTGGTCGGTAGTTGTGCCAATCTGCCTCATCCAGATGGGCGATGACGAATCTGGACATGAGGCGTGAGATGGTGTCGTCCGAATGATATGCTTCGATCTCATCGGTTGCATCGCGGCCGACAAAGTGTAGAATGGCGAGCTCGCCACCAGGATGTCTTGCAAGCCATCGGTCCAGCTTGTAGATCTTTCGTCGATGCAACACCAGCGTCTCTCCTTGTGCGATGCGCTCAGCCAGCTGTGCGCGAGTCAAAGTCTTTCGTGAATATGCTGGACGCTCGGACCCGTCGAGAAGGGCTGGCGCAGATGCGAGTGCGCGCGTGCCTACGTCGGTGACCATCCTCAAGGTTTGCTGATGGCGGACAGCTCACTCCGTGTCGAGTAGGATGATGAGGGTCGCAATGCAAAGGGTCCTCGCCACAATCTCGAATGAAAGTTACACTTGCCACTTCTGCTCTGTCTCGGTGAGCCCCCACACAAAGACACGCACTCTCTCGCTGCGCTGTGCTGCGTCCGCTTTCTGATAGGGTTCCTGCCGAAAAAGAAAAAGAAATATAAAGCTTTTTTAAACTCGTTAGGAAACCAACTCTCTTGCGCCGCACACCCGCGCCCCGGCCACGTTGCGAAATCACCCTTCCTTTCTCAAAAATCAATTCCATCTGGGCACAGGCCAAGTGACGCGGGTGCAAGCTTCGATCTACTTTAGCCTCCGCACGTCCTTCCAACTCGATTCTATCTACCATTACCTCCAGTCACGCTCTCGGCACATCATCCGACAAGCAAACGAGACAAATCACCACCCAAACACACACACACACACACACACACACACACACACACACGATGGCAAGAACCCAGCACTTTCCAGTGCAAGCCAAGATCCCCATCTATTCGGTCGGATTTGTCGACGACAATGTCATCGTCTACTCGGGCGGAGGAGGTGCCGGCCGTTCTGGAGTCACCAATGCCGTCGTTGCAGCCCGCGTGAACCTCGCAGCGCAGAGCATTGACAAGCTAGATGAACTCAAGCTCTCACGCGACGAAGACGCTCCTATGGCCATGTCGGTCAACACCGCCAAATCTCAGCTCGTTTGCGGTATCAACAACGCCGCAGACGATGTCAAGCAAGGCACCAATCAGCCCGTACGCATCTTCGACTATACCTTGCAGCAATCCGCAGCCACGGAAAAAGCAGCGTCGACAGAAGCCGAAAAGGCTGCTTCTTCCGCTGACAAGGGCAAAGCAAAGCAGCAAGACGTCAAAGTCGAACTTCGCTTCACCAAGGCAGCCTCGTCTATGCACATCCAGGACCCCGAACAGTACGTCAAGGTGGTCGCTTTCAGTCCAAATGGTCGCATGCTCGCCGTTGCCAGTACCGACGGTCAGGTCGCGCTCCATCGATACCCGGCTCTCTCACCCGTCTGGAACGATGCCGGCGAGCCCTCGTCGTCCGCCCTCGCTGCAGCAGAAGCAAAGGACACCTCCATCTCCATCCCATCACGCGACTTTGACAGCAGCGAGATCTACGACGCGGATTTTTCGCACTCCAACACCCACGTCGTCTTCACTTCCTCCTCCAAGCTTGTCGTCTATGCCACAGATCCCTTTATCGAATCGATCGCGCCAGATGCCGAAACCAACGCAGATACCTCAGCCGATGCAGCTGAAGGTTATGCACAGACCATCCAAACCATCAAGAATCCGGCACTAGGCGGCAAAGGTCCCTGCTCTTTCCGCGCCGCTCGATTTGGTCGTGGCGACGCCAGCAAAGAGAAGCTCTTCACCGTCGTAAATGCCGCGCCAGCCGGAGGCAAAGGTCCCAAAGCCAAGATCCGCAAAAGTTTCGTCACAGCTTGGGATGCCGACTCGTGGGAACTCATCGAGACACGTCACGTCTCTGATCGACCCGTCACGGTCTTTGACGTCTCACCGGACGGCAAGTTCTTGGCATACGGCTCTTCGGACCTGTCCATCGGCGTGCTCGACGCAAAAACGTTGCGGCCGGTGCTCAAGATCCTACACGCCCACGACTTCCCGCCGACGTGTCTCAAGTTCAACCCTGCTTCCAACCTGCTCATCTCTGCAAGTGCTGACAACACCTTGCGCGTCATCCCTATCCCGGCAAAGGCGCTCTTGGAATCCGCGGCGAGCGCAGGTGGCGCACTTGCCTTCATCTCCGAGACCAGAATGGGCTTCTACACCACCATCTTCCTCTCACTCCTCATCGCTGCTTTGGCCTTGTGGCTCCAGCGCAGCTATCTCACCCAGTAGACCAGCCATCTTTTCACCTGCCACGTCACGCAGTCTTACAGCGAACTCAAACACTCCTCGAGATACCCAGCCCAGACGAGAGATGTTGGTAAGAATACATTGTAAATGTGATGAATAGCAAGATGATATGCGGATATGCGCAAGAGGCGTGTCTGGCCTTCATACACTGCCGTTAACGCTGCTGCTGGCGCCATCGTTGTTGTTCGACGGCGTGGTTGAGCCCTTTCCCTTCCCTTTCCTTGCCAAGAGCTTGTCAATGTACTCTTTTGCAAATGCTTTCACCTTTGCCTTTTTGTCCGACGGCAAGTCCGTCAGTGTGGCGCCTCGTGCGGGCGGCCACGATTTCGGGTTGCGCATCTCCTTGCCCACGATCACATTGGTCAGCTCCTTGGCGTGGCGCTTGAAGCTTTCGCGCTCCAACTCGTCCTTGTGCTTCGACATTTGACGCACCACAATTTCGCCCACCAGCTTGCGCAATCGACGTTCGTTGCTGGCTGCCAACTCGGCAGCGCCCGCGTTGGCATCGACACTCGAGACCGCAGTCGAGACGCTGGTCGAGTTGTGCTTCGAGTTTGAGTGGCTCGACGAGGAAGACGATGAGTGTTTGACTCGTTTGTCCGGGTGACGAGACGAAGAGGAAGGACGTTTGCGGGAAGCACTGCTCGTATGACCACCGTTGAGCTCGAGCTCGCGCGCTGCTTTGGCCGCAGCTTCGGCTTCCTTGCGTGCACGCTCTTCTTGTTCGTTCGCCTCGCGAATGATGTCCTCGATCGACTTTGCCTGCGGAGCAGCAGGCTGTGGCGTAGACTGCTGCTGCTGCTGTTGCTGTTGCGACAATTGGATGCCTTGTTGCTTGAGCGACGAGACGAGGCCGGGAAGCGATTTGGCCAAAGACGACGAAAGAGCAGAAGTGACTTGATCTGGTGTAAGTGGGCTCTGACCTGAAGACTGAAGACGACTTGGCGTGAAGCTGCCTGGCGATGCTCTTGGATGACCGAATCCGTTCAAACGCTTCGCAGCTGCGTTATTTGCCATCGAAGGAGGCGCGGGTGGCGGTTGCCATGTCGGCTGACTCTCGCGCAGATCTTGATCGCCTGAGAGAGCTGAGCCTAGTTCTGAAGAAACTGCACTAGGGGCCTGGGCGAGGTCCAGGTCGAGAGCATCCTCGAGATCCTGCAACCTTCGGCGGTCGACCCACGTAGTCACTGCAGCAGCGTCTTTGGTGTCTTCGCCGTCGGTAGCGTCCTTGCGTGCGATGCGGTACGTCATATCGAGCTTCTTCCATGCTTCAAGGAGGTGCTCGGCGCGAGAAGATACCTCGGCGTCAGCTGCTGGAGGCGCACCGATGAGCACAGGCGCTGGTGCTGATCCAGGGTCAGCATCGCCATCGTTGTCGGCGTCGGTGAGCTCCGCCTTGATTTCGCTCTTAATTTCCAGGCTCGGCTTACGGTCTTCCTCAGAAATCTCGCCTTTTGGTCGATATGTGTCGGCAACGATGCGAATTTGGTCCTCGACGCCGCAATCGATGACCTTGTTGCGTGCGATGAGCGGCCATCGTGCGAGAACGTTGA
The DNA here is from genome assembly GCA_003004685.1 of Pseudozyma sp. F8B2. Taxonomy (NCBI): domain Eukaryota; kingdom Fungi; phylum Basidiomycota; class Ustilaginomycetes; order Ustilaginales; family Ustilaginaceae; genus Pseudozyma; species Pseudozyma sp. F8B2. The sequence continues at coordinate 761,971 of NXFQ01000005.1, forward strand.
CGATAAGGAGCACAATGTCGCGATCGTTCCACCACTGCTCGAGCAAGAACTGCATGAGGATGAATCCGTGAAGTTTGACGAGCGACTTTTGCACATTGACATCGGTGGTCATCTCCATCCTGCGTAGGAGCTTTTCGAGGATCTCGCGCTTGGGTCCGGCCTGTCTGGCGGCCGTCATGACGCGAGTGGCTTCGTGCTCCTGGATGGGCCGCATTTGCGGGATGAAATCGAGATCGAGTCGTTTGCCGCGCTTTCGCCGTGACCCCTTGGCTTCGGTCTGCTCAACCTCGTCCGAGATGCCGAGAGCATCGAGGAAGAGGTCGTCCATGCCGCTGAGGTCAGTCTGCGTCTTGCCGCCGAGAGTGCCTACACAGTTGGGCTCGCCGCAGAAACACTCCTGCGCATCGTTGCCGTAGCGGTCGACGTTGTAGTTGAAAGTGAGCTCTTCGCCCTTTTGGATGTCGCGTTTGGCAAAGATGCCCATACGAAGATGTTTGCCAACCTGCCACTTGGACACGGAGCAGTTAGGATTGCAGCTGTGATTGATGAATCGCCCTTTGCCGCCCTTTTTGGTCGCGTCGAGGTATTCGTTGGGCTGTAGCATCATGAAGTAGAAATGGCGGATGCCTTCTACACGGTACTGCTGCATACGATCCAGAAACGTGGGCTGATTCATGACCTCGCCAACGTACTCGTAGACGAACGTTTCCTTGGGTATGTCTTGGCAGGCACGGAGACCGAAGCCCTTCTTTTCGGTCTGGACAATGTCGACGTTGGCGTACTGGCGTCGATGGAAGCGCTGATTGTGGCACAGCTTGCCCCAGCGACACTTTGAAGCGGAGCACTCGATCTGAGTCATGCGATTGATACAGCCAGAGTAGTCGGTGCAGGCCAGATCCTGATTCTCGCCATTGGTACTGCAATCGCAGATCATGAAGTCGTCGAATTTGCCAGGTGGTCTGCCGAGCTTCTTATCGTGATAGTCATTGTATGTGATTTCTTGAAAAGTGGCCATAGCTGCATCCTCCGCGAGGGGGAGGTGCTCGATCAGTTGCGGTTGTACTTTCAGTTTCTGCTTGCGTGCAGAAGGGGTGATTGCAAAGATGGAAGAAGCCTCATCGTAGGGGTCGAGTGCGCTCTCATCGTCGATGGCCGATGGAGTATTCGAGGCTGCTGAATCGCTGCGATGCAAATCTGAGGGCGAGCGAGCAGCGTCAATGGCAGAGGGCGAACGAGGTGAACGTTTCAACGCGCTTGAAACACTGTGAGCTGCTGCACTCGTCGACGCTGTCTGTGGAGGCGGCGAAGGGGAAGGTGTGAAGGCTGGTGGCGGTGGTGGGCGTGGTGACGGTGGCGGTAAGGATGCTGAAGAGTGTGGTGAAGAGTCGGTCTTGATATCGACTGTCTGGGAGAACTCGCTGACGTTGCCTTCCACATTGGAAGTAGCAACAGCAGAAGATGAAGAAGGAGCCGCTGCCGACGCAGCGCCGCTATGTGACGAGTCCATGCTGTTGCAAAGGCCCTGAAACGGATGCGAGATGAGAGCGAGCAACGAAGATGTGCCTGCAGGCAGTTTCGTTAGCCGCAGTCACGGTGCAATATGCGGGTCGCGGTCACAAAAGGTTGAGCAGAATACGCATCATCTATTCCGCTTCCACACGGAGGCTTCCCGAAAGAGTGTCTGCGATGGGCGAAATGTCTGCGATGAACCGAGTTCAACCGGAAGAGCCGAGGCAGCGTGAGGCCATTGACTGCGGCGGAGGGCAATTGACGTCCAGAGTCGATTTGAAAGCCTGACGGATCGAAGAGCTCAGAAGGTACAAGTAGCGTGCTTGTGCGCCGATAGGATGGAGCAGGAAGTTGATAGGGCGATGTGGATGAAGTGATGAAGGAGCAATCAGAATGGCCAAGGTCAGGCGATGCCGCTTACAACTCGTTGTGACGAGACAAGAGGAGTTCGACCCTGCCACTCTCACACCAGAAAGTCACGGAAAGAAGTGGCGTCCGCGGCGTGCTGAGCGGAAAGAGAGGTGTGACTGCGCGCTCTGGTGTCTCTCCCGCAAAGGGTTCAATTCGCGAAGAAGTCGTCTCACATAGAGCGCCGTGCTGCTGCTGCTGCTGCTGCTGCTGCAGTATGCGGACTGCGTTCACCCACACACAGGAAAAGCCCGAACCAGAAATTGAGGATCGCGTTCCATTGGCCTGCCACAAAATTTGATTTTTACGCACCTGACCTCTGTTAGCTCTAACTTGTGCTGTTCCAGTTGGATTTTTTCGGACGATGCAGTTGATGAGAGGAGGCACCACACTGAAAAAAAGAGGCGAGCTGAGGACGAAGCAGCCGTCCAGCGATGAATGAGGGCGATTCCTCTGCCTACGCAAAAGCCGACCGACGCAGACGACAGCAACAGCAGCCAGCAGCAGAGCACGGGCAGGCAGGCTAACACGAACACGGTGCACGGTACCGACAGTGCATGGAAATGGTCACTTCATCGACATGTTGGCATCGCCGTCCACCATCACCTTCAGCGCATCACATCGCTGCCACTTCACTCGGAAGCTCCGTTCACATACGGAGGCGTAATGTCGAGCACGTCCTCGACCTAATCCTAACAGCGACCGCTTTCCGCCTTGTGATCACAATCGAGGGGCATCCGGAGATATCTCACCTTCTCAACTCACCATCATCGACTTCACCGCCCTTCCCTAGCTCGCCTGTCTTTGAACATACAATCTGGATAAATGACGATCATCATCATCATCAGCAATGTATCCCTATTCTCAGTCGCAGCAACCGCCCTACCACCACCAGCATAAACAACAACAAACACCACAGGCACCATCTCCCTTTAACCACGCGGCACATCATCCTTCCGGACCTTCCCATCACCCTCAGCACCAGCACCATCAGTCATACCAGCAGCAGCAACCATCGTCGCACCAGCTACACAATCGGCCTGGCATGCAGCAACATCACCACTCGCAGCAGCCACAACAGCAGCACGTCCAGTCGTCGTCCGCGTTCAGTGGAGCGCTTCCTCCAAGGCCAACACGCAGCTCGGCCATTCCCATCGTGGCACCTGTCGCCACGCCTCCTCCTCCTGGTATAGCATCGAAACCTGCACTATCCTATGGCGCAGCTACAGCCGCAGGAGGGGCGTCGCAGCCGGAAGCAGCCAAGTCTCCCACTGGAACTAATGCCACCGCCTCGGCCCGGAAACCGTGCCGCAACGTAGCCATATATGGCCATTGCAAGTACCAGAATGACGGGTGTCCCTTTGACCACACTTCTGCTTCGACGACTACACCACCGTCCCAGACTCCCAAGTCTCCTGCCTCACAGTATGCATCGGGGCTCTCGGCTGCTTCGGCCGCGTCGCCTGCTAGCTCGCCCAACAAATCTCGAGGCGTCCTCAACGCCCCTTCGAGCCCCCTCAAGGGAGCCCTCAGCGCCCGCAATGTCGCAGCTGCTGTCTTCGTACCCAAGGTCAACGGAGCCTCCTCCCCCTCGATCTCAGCTGCCTCACCGGCACCAGCCCCGAGATCGACGCTCGACGGCGTCACCTCGGAAGTCAGCGACATGAGGATCGATTCGGCAAACTCCAAAGACTTCGCCGCTAGCGCATACACCTCCAACGGACCAGGGACCCCCAACATGTACACATCGAGCTACGATATCGATCCCATCAACAGCTCGTTCGACCCGTCCTACACCGCCGGCACGTCTCACGAGCAACAGATGGGTGCATCCACTCCTTCAGCGCAGCCTTCGCGTCCATACAATCCCTACGAGCACATGAACGAATTTGGCGATCCCACGGCGCCACAAGGTCCACCCGGTCTCGGTCTAGGCGCAGGCATGGACTACTATTCAGCTGCCGCCAACGGCGCCGCCAAGATTCGTCAGCCGCTGCACTACCACCTCTACGCCCCGCCGCTGCCGCACGTATCCAACCTGCATCCGCATCACCTCACTGCCAACGCCTTCTTCCTCCATCCTAATCAGCGCGAGGAGCTGCAACGCAAGCAGGAGGCCATGTTGGCAAGCCTACCTCCTCCCGAGCTGGGTGGTCCGAATCTGCCCGAAGAGCTGCACGTCTACCATTCGCTCGTCCCGCTCGAGCATCCTGGTCCCGGCGCACCTTCCACCATGGGACTGCCTCCTGGACTGATCGATCCACGTATGGGCAATCCTGGCTCGAACGGTGCCACGGGTGCCTCGGGAGACCACAGCAAAGTGTTCGGATACCGCAGCCATTCGTACAAAGCCACTTGCACGCTCGATGGAAAAAGGTACGTGTTGCGAAGGATCGAGGGCTTCAGGCTGCAGCACGAGTCCGCCATCGCGCTCGTCGAACGCTGGCGTCGCATTCGTCATCCCAGCATCGTCAGCGTGCGCGAGGCTTTCACCACGCGCGCCTTTGGCGATCAGTCGATCGTTTTCGTCTACGACTATCACCCGTTGGCGACTACGCTGTACGCCGAGCACATGACCATCAAGGCAGCCCAGCCCGACCGTCGGACCGGTCGATTGCAGCCCGTCTCGATGCAAGTGCCCGAGCGCACCCTGTGGAGTTACCTCTGCCAGTTGACCTCGTCCCTTCGCTCCATCCACTCGAGCAACCTCGCAGCACGATGCATCGAGGCCAGCAAGGTGCTTCGCACGGGAAAGAACCGTGTCCGCATCAATTGCTGCTCCGTGTTCGACGTGATCGCGTACGATCCTGACGAAAATGGCTCGGATGCGCTCAAGGCTCAGCAATCGGAGGACATGGTCAATCTGGGTGCTCTCATCCTGAGCATCGGTCTCAACAGCGTCTCCGCGACCAACGACATTGGTTCCAGTCTGGCCACCTTCGCCGGTCGCTACTCTGCCGAGCTGAAGAATGTTGTAGCTTGGCTGGTTGGCCAGAAGCCTGCTCCAAATGAGTCGACGGGCGAAGACGCTGCCGAAGTGACTCGAAACGTCAGCGAGCTCGTCAAGGTGCTTGCCAGCCATTCTGCCGACGAGATGGATTCTGCGCTCAACTACACGGATCTCATGGAAAACTCGTTGATGAAGGAGCTCGAGAACGGTCGTCTTGTGCGACTGCTTTGCAAGTTTGGCTTTATCAACGAGCGCCCCGAATTTGATCACGATCCTCGATGGGCAGAGACGGGCGATCGGTACGTGATCAAGCTGTTCCGCGACCACGTGTTCCACTCGGTCGACGAAGCGGGTCGGCCCGTGGTGGATCTGAGCCACATCTTGACCAACCTCAACAAGCTCGACGCGGGCACGGACGAGAAGATCATGCTCAGCTCGCGCGACGAGCAGAGCTGTCTGGTGGTCAGCTACCGAGAGATCAAGAACTGTATCGAGAGCGCTTTCCAGGATCTGTCGCGAACACGCTAGTCATCGCAGAAGGGGAGGACTGAAGCCTATCTCTGTTTCTTTATGTATAACGATATTGGCACGTAACCGCATTCGATTTTGTCATGCGAACGGCGAGCAGCACTGCCCGCTGGGATTGCGGGATGTGATCGCGACCGGTGAGGAGAGACACACAGCTTTGAAGCAGAAAGACACGGTGACATTGAAGACTGATGACAGGTTGAAACCCAGAGGCGACTACAGGACAAAGGTAGGCAGGAAAGATACAGAATCGGGACCAACAGGAATGAGTCTAGAGCTTGGAGGCCCTTTGCAAACGCTCGTTTTCCAGAGGATGAAAGTTGGGAGGCACATTGTGCAGATATGGCTGGTGGGTTTGCGCATGACCGGTTGGTGTGTTGGAGAAGTAGGGATGCGAGATGTTGGCAACGGGACTTGGTGTTGACGCTTTTGCCTGTGATGTGGGAGCCGGCGAAGACATGGGCGGATAGCTGGGCATGGCTGCGGTCGGTGTGGGTAGTGAAGCCGAGGGTAGCACCTGAGGTTGGAGGTGAGAGTGATCATAGTCCAAAAAGTAGTTGATGTCCTTTGCTACACGCTCGGGATACTGCCAAATGAAGCCTGCGCCCGAGTCCTCGTACAGATTCAAGGCTGGCTTGGGCAGGCGACACATGAGCTCCCAGCTCCTGCTTGCGGGGATGAGCGTGTTATTGATGCCGTTCATGACGAGAACGGGGACGTTGACTTTGGCCATGGGATCCGTGTAGGCACCTCCACGTTGCTGTGGCAGCGTCTCCCAGCTCCTCCACGCCAATCGTTGGCAACGCAAAGGACCGAGCTCGCGTCGATCCTCGAGCAGACCGATAAACGGTGCTTCGGACGGCAACTTGGATCGGTACTGGGCGAAGCTGTTGATGCGCTCCCAATGCTGTTCGAGCGCTTGCTGGCCCGCCTGGGACTCGGTGAAGAACGTGTGCTTCATGGCCTGCTTGACTTCTTCTGGTCGGTTGCCGTCGTTGAGCGAGAGCCGCGATGCGTTCATGAGATTCCAGTCGTCGCGAGGCCATGCGATCGACATGGAACTTCGCGAGCATTCCTCGTACAGTCGCGCCGAGATGGCTGGACCTGTGGTTGCTGCTGCAACAATCTTGCGGACGCGCGTTGTAGCGGGACTCGGGTAGAGCGCAGTCAACAAAGCGGCTGCACCGCCCATGGCAAAGCCGAGCACGTCGTATTCGGCCATTCCGAGCGAGTCGGCAATTGCGACGGCGTGTTTTGCCCACTTGTAGAAGGAGCCCATGTAGGGTCGCGTATCGCGGTTCGAGACGGATCTGCCGCAGTGGCATGGGTCGAAGATGATGAGCGGTCGTGCTTTGAGCAAATGTGCGAGGAAGAGCGGATCCCACATGTCCATGCCAGCACGGAAGTCGCAGTGTAGAAGCAGCGGCACTTCGGATCGCCTTGGAGGCTGCGGCAGAGGGGTCGAAGAGGAGCCAGCTCCATTCTCGGCGGCAATCTGGAGAAATGCATCCACCTCGACATTGAGCCAGCGGTATGCGATCTTGGCGCCTGATCCGATGTAGACAAAGTTGGTCAGCGTGGTTTGGACGATCTGCAGACAGTGGCGCAGATACGGATCCGCGACTTCTGCAAATAGTTCCGGCTTGTTCTGATCGTGCATCGTGTCGATTATTCTTGAAAGCACAGCTCGAGTAGTTTGGCGTGCCTGAGGACTATGTGGACGATGGTGATGAATATCGAGAAGGATGATGAGTAGACAAGATGAAGAGAAACAAAGTGTGCTGTACGATATCAAGGCTCTTTGCCAAGTGCTTCGATAGTCGTGCCAGGCACAGGACCGGTCGGGAAGCCGAAGCAGTAGCCGACCGAACAGACAACACAGGCAGCACCGCAACACGGGCTTGACATCCAGACAATATTGTCCTCGATTGATTCGAATCGCGTGCCAATTTTTCCGGGGACGAAGCGGTCTGGACCCTCTTCTTTTTTATTGTATGCTTCGAGAAGCTCGCTCTTCACCTCGCTCGTCACTACTCAGACGGCTGCCCGTACCTTGTGCTCGCGCTAATGCTGCTGGCTCGCCACATCGTCTTCGAGTTCCAAGCATAGGCGCATTGCAGGTCAGTCTACTGCAGTGGAGTATGCTGAGGCTCCTGGGAGTGATTATTGCGTTCTGTTGCGAGCAGCCGAGTTCTCATCAAGGCGCTCTGCCTGTTCCCGTCCAAAGGGAAATTGCAACTTTTTCCGGAGCCTGCATTTCGAGTCGAGCATTCAATTGTCCCGCAATCCGGAAGCGCCGGCTGGTGGCTTGTCGGCCGGCACGACCCATCGATCGGTGGTTCTACGATCTCATCTTGGCCCGATGCGAGGGTGGCCGCCTATGCCCTGTTGACCTCCACACAAAGACATCTTCGTGGCGAAGATTCGATCGTGCTCACCATCTTCGCATCCATCAGACGGCACCAACACACCCGTTGGCGGATCAGCAAAGGTCATGCGACCCGGTGGTATCAAGCAGAGGGATGTAGCTCCCGTACAGACCTTTGCCAAAGCCGCAGCCAAGTGCTCGTCAGAGGTGCGTTGCGTTACTGATAACTTTGCCATTTGTCATCACCGATCAGTTACTAATCAGCGAAAACGCTCTCCTCTCTCCTGGTCATGCCCTCGTCTCCAACAGGCACGCATATACGGCCAGTGCGTCACAGCCAACTACGAGAACATCGAGCGCAACATGTGCCAGAAGGAGTTCATCGCCTTCAAAGCCTGTGTCCAGCAAAAGGTACGTCTTAGCCAAGTCCAGCACTCATGCGTCGACTCCCAAGTCTTCAGCTTCCAAGTGCAGCAGATTATAGAGAGGAATGTCTGCATCCATCACTCAGCTCTATCACTGCCGTATCAGGCTCTTCTCGCTGACCACCTTTTGCTCTCTCCTTCGTCCCTCTTCGCAGCTTGGTCGCAAATGGTGACGACCTCAATCTACACTTGTATACTACACCTCATTCTTGCAACACTATAATCGACAAGCTCGTCCGATGTTCGCGTTGGATTCGTGACTCGCCCACAACTCGCGCCCATGTCGACCAAAGTGCGTCTCTCACTTCTCTGTGCATCAGATAAGCCGCGTCTTAATTCATCGCGGCCGTTTGCGTAGGAAGATCGTAGCAGCTTGTGAGGTCAAGCAGATGTGGACGACAACGATATCCTGCGAATGAGCCCCGCGCTGATACGTGCACGTCTGGAGCATAATCAGTTGATTTGGTCACGGGCCGAGATCGCCGAACGGCAAGCGTCCACGTTATCTCACCGATCCCCACGTTGTCTTCATGCCGGACTCATAGACTATGTTCATTGCTGCACTTCCATGGCTGCAGGAACCAGCGAGCGCAAGCGCATGCACGTCTCATCAAGAGCACGGTAACCATTCTTCGCCCCTCACGTGGCAATCTGCCTTCGGCAGACGGCGCAAAACACCGGAACAGGTCATACGACACCACCTCGGTCTTTGGGCTGTTCTGACCGTTCATGGCTCAACTAGATCCGTCGTCTGGACCAGAAAATGCCCTCGGGCGCGGTCGTATCATGTTAGAGCTCCGACTCGTACCACCGTCCTATCCGCTACTCGAACGGCGAATGCGCCGAATCCTCGCAGCGTCGTATATGTGACAAGGGTACTGTAGGCCGACTTGGATCGGAGCTCAAAGGTACGCGACACTGCCGGCTATCAGCTTGGAAATGTCAAGCCAGATCCGTACAAATGTATTCAACGACAAGGTGCTTCGACCTTATCTTTCATGCTTCATTGTGGGACACCGGTCCGAACCTGTGGATGATTTCCGCGTTCCTGAACGACGCTCGCGACCATCAGGCTCATGCGCATGATTGTTATCAACGGGAATGCTGAGCAACACTCTCCAACGCTGGCTGGCTGAGTCAGGCGGTCGTTGGACATCAGTGTGAGGTACGAGGTCTGCGCGGCTCGCGGTACTGGTGTACCAGAAATCAGGTGGAAGAAGCGAGTCACCGAGCCTGGCAGCGAAGCATTCACGCCGACGTCGGACCGAGCCCAAAAGAGAGAGCGAGACAGCGTCAAGCACACTCATGAACTGCGCATCCCTGTGTGCTTCTTGGCATTAATTAATACCTGCGGGTGCTCGCGTGGGTACACTTGCGAACGCCTCAAACAGGGTCCTTCTGTGCTGCAGAAGCGATCCTTGAACCTGCTTTTCCTGCCTCGTAACAGCTGCGTTAGCCGAAGTTTCACAGAAATTTAAGGTCCGTCACCGATACTCTGTAGCTTTCGACGTCGGTGCTATACAGACAGACGTAGCTTGACACGACCGCATCATAACGATGAGTGATCTTTGCGAATGATCGAGCTTGAGGTGAACGATCTGAAGACTCGCTTGATTAGCTTCACCTCGAGCTTATCAGTATCATTGGCGTGGCGATGCGTACAGCACACGAAAGCGCCTCTTCGTCTTGCAGGACCGTTTCAGATATGACTCGCTTAGCGCTTTGATGCACGAACGGGCCGGTCATGTTATGTCCCCGACGACCGACGACGGGTGCCTCTCGCTCCTTGCCAATCTCAGGCGGTCGGTCAACCCCGCACTCGAGGGCTCTGAGGAGCTCGCCCATATCGCTCGCGTGCCGCTGAGTCTGTCGACGCTCCGATTCGCCACCGACGACTGCGCAAGCTCCGGCTCCACGTCGTCCCCATCCATCGGCAGCTCGACCCATATTGACGTCGTATGACCTTGTGCAGGGTCCGTCGAAGATAATCGGTCTGACATGTGGCACTGCGCGGCCTATCGCGTGAGAATCGCCGCTGTAGCACCGGTCAACGCTGCTTTGGCTTGGGCGACGGCAGAGCTTGAATGCTGGAAGACAGTTGTCAACAAGCAACAAGCCTAATCGCTGCACCCCGCGCCTCGCTTCCTGCGCCTTGGTGCATCTCACCCTTCGTCGACGCTATCTTACTATCTAACTCCATCCCTCCGCTCGAGCCTATATCTACCCCCAATCCTCTCCCTTCCCCCCGGCCTTCTCGTCAATCATACTCCTTCGAATTCCACACTAGCAGCCTCCATCACACGCAGTCGACCTGGCTCACCAGCTCGGATCATAGGACGAAACATCATCAAGCACAGTGACCACTGCCACTTCTCGACGTGCCTCCGACTCCATCATCGTCTCTACAAGATGAAGGTCCACTCATCCTGGCGATACAACTCGCCGTTCGTCCAAGTTCTATTGGTTTCCTTCGTTTGCTTCTGCTGTGTAGGCCAATTTAGCGCGATCGGATCTCTCGGAGCCGGAGGAACTCAATCCATCACTCTGTCCAACATCACCAATGCCATCCTGTACGCCCTCTTTGCCTTGACCGGCATCGTCGCCGGGTCCTTCAACAACCTCTTCGGTCCTCGTATCACCCTCTTCTGCGGCTCGCTCGGCTATGCTCTCTATGTAGCAGCACTCTGGGTTTACCAGGAGAAGGCTCAGGACTGGTTCCTGATCTTGTCCGGTGCCGTCCTCGGCATGTGCGCAGCCCTCCTCTGGACCGCTCAAGGCTGCATCATGCTCTCTTACCCTCTCGAAGCTGAGAAGGGCCGATCCTTCGCTTGGTTCTGGGCCATCTTCAACTGCGGCTCCCTTCTTGGTGGTCTTATTGCTCTAGGTATCAACCTCAAGGAGGGCGGGCTCGACGCAGTCAAGACCACCACCTACATCGCTTTCTTCGCCGTCATCATGGTCGGTGTCGCCTCTACCTGGACCCTCCTCCCTCCCAGCCGCGTCGTCCGTACCGACGGCACGCTCGTCAAAGTGGAAAAGAGCAACACGGCCAGGCAGGAGATCGCCGCTCTGCTTAGCACGCTCAAGAAGCGTGAGATCTTGCTGCTTCTGCCCATGTTCTTCGCCAGTAACTTCTTCTACCCTTACCAAGGATCGATCGCTTTCAAGACATTCGACTCGGCAACTCGAAGTGTCAACGGTGTCGTGAAGGCGGTTGGTCAGATCGTTGGTGCCTTGATCCTCGGCTTTTTGCTTGACAAGCTGCCCATGGGACGAAGGAACCGCGGCCTTGTCGGTCTTGCTGTCACTGCATCCTTCACCATCATCGCTTACAGCTGGGGTGTCAAGTACCAGATCCCCATCACACGTGCTACTCACTGGGAGCGCAAGATCAACTACCACGATTCTACCTTTGCCGAGCCCATGTCCATCTTCATCCTCTACGACATTGGCGATGCCTTCTACCAGGGTCTTGCCTATTGGATCATGGGTGCCATCACCAACGACCCCTTCGAGCTCGCCCGATTCGCCGGCATGTACAAGGCTGTTCAGTCGGCCGGTGCTGCCGTTGCTTTTGCCATGGACGCCACCGAGGTGCCTTACATCAACGAGATCGGTGCCGTGTTCGGTCTCATGCTCTTCTCGTTCCCCTTCGCTGGTATGGTCATCTGGGGCGTTCGCGACTCGAACTACGAGGTTGAGAACCAGGTCTACGTCGACGAAACAGCCGCTGAGGAAGACAACACTATCGCTGTCCTCGAGGGCGGTAACCAGGCCGCCCCTCAGTTCGACCGTCAGTCGTCTGGTAGCAGCGAGAAGAAGATCTAGAGCATGTCTCAGCTCTCATCAAGTTGCTCTACCCCTGACTGCCCTGAGATCGAACCCAATCTCTTTCCATACCCCAAATAGCTTCCGGTATCTGTAACCCTAGCTTTGTCACGTTGTCACGAGGATTCATTAGGTGCCCAGAACGGTCAAAGTCTTCGAGTGTGCTGAGAATTTGCGAGCATTTAGGGATGCCATCTGCTGGAAGGCCAACAGAATGTCACCACTAAGCTCGCATGAAGGATCGCGCTCTTGGCCGATTTTTAGGTTTGACAGCCGAGATGAAGTCAGCGTGGTCAGCGTTGCCTCCACAACTGTCGAGACGACTTTCGAAGAATCGCTTGCTCACCTCGACCCCACAAGCGAAAGCTTGGTCATCATTTCGTTTGTGCTTGTGAGGTCCTTTGCTAACGACGTTCAGTAACCCTTCACCAAAGCCCAGCCTGAAAGTCGACTATCTCTCCACTTCACCCCGCCAGTCAGCATGAACAAGAAGCTCATTGAGCTCAAGGGCAGTTTGATGGGGCCTTCTCCTGCCACAAGCACCGCATCGAGACCGCCGCAATGGCTTGCGAGGCTGCTGGAGAGCACGCCAGGTCTACCATCAGATGCAGTGCCACACAATCGTCCAAATCATGCTGAACTTCAGGGCGTCATTGCCGAAGGCTCGTTCCACCCAGCTATGGAGGCTTGTCTCCACTTGATCAATGTGAGTGCCTTTCGACATGGCTCAAGGCTGCACTGCATAAGCAAAAGGCTCTAAGAGCACAGACACTGACATCGATATTGACCCCGAACGCTCTTGCTTCCGAGGTACAGGGTGATCTTTACTCTGCACACTTTCTGGTTCGGAAAGCACAAGGAGGCAGCCGGTACTTGGATTGGCTGCACGCCATCCTGCACAAGCTCGAAGGCGACTTTCGGAACGCCAAGATGTGGTATACCGACCTTGGCAACAGCAATGCAGGCAACAGTCACGAGGCAGCGAGAGGGGAAAGGCAGCCCGACGAAGCTCCCATCTTCGGCAGGTTCCGGGAATTCTGGTTCGTGCCTGCTTCCAATGGAGGAGCGGGCGAACGGAGCCCAGCGACAGATCTCGACTTGCAGGTTTCTGACCGCCTTCCGAAGGACGTCAAGTTGACGGCACACGGGCACACCGATTTAGTCTTCCTCTCGATGCTTTCAAAGAGAGCCTCTTCAACCAAGACCGTTAGTGGCGAGTTTGTCGCACGCGAATTGGAAAAGCACCATAGTACCACCACGCTTGCCGAAGACAAGATCAGAGACTCACGGTCGGCTTTCGCCCTAGACGAGCTCAAAGTCCTGTACGAAAGTGTATCGCTAGAAGCTGTCGGAAACGTCACGCAGCTTGAGCTGGTTTGGATGCTCGAAGCCATGGTGAACGACTTTGGTTGGCGCCAATATGGAATGGCTGACGCTGTCCAGGCTCTCAAACTCGAATCGACGCCAGCACAACAGAAGATCGACGACGATCGCAAGGACAAGGCTTCCAATATGGTCTTCAACCCCGGACAAGGTCAGAGGAAGTTCTGAGAACGCGATGCAACTGCTGTTGCATGTATGATATGAGGGCGTCTTCCAAGCGTGATAGTCTAGGTTGAAATGCCGCTAGCGGTCGCTTGCTGCCATGCGCGCGTCAGTGCAATGACAATTGGGCAAGTGTGCTCGCGAGACGAATTTGTGTGTCGAGCACAGATCAGCATTGACCTGTCAAAGGGTGCATCGAGACTCGGCTATCAAAGCGATGTTGCCAGCAGGTAACCGCCGGTCTCAAAAAGCGTTTCTGAATCCTTCCGTGCCAGTGCCTGCTTGCTGTCTCCGAACCAACTCTGTGCTTTTTACTAATCTCTTTCGCAACCATTGACAAACATGTCGCAGTCCAACGCATTCAAGTACGATCCCGAGTTTGCCAAAATCTTCGGCCCGGTACAGGCCGTGTTGGCTGAACGACCGAAGGCGAAGCTGCACGACGTCGAAACTCATCGCAAGAATCTCGACGGTTTGCTTCGCATGGTTGGCCAAGGATCTCCCAAACACCCCGTCGAAAGTAAGACGCACAAGGTGCAGACCCGAGATGGTGCAACCATCAATGTGATCCAGGTATCGCCGCCGCATCGCAAAGAAAACGGCGCTGCTGTTCTACAGATCCATGGTGGAGGTATGGTGGCCGGCTCTGCGGAGGTCTGGGTTGAATCAGGAATCGTTGGGGGGTTGGCCACTGCCACCGGCATTGATTTCTTCAGCGTCGAATATCGTCTTGCACCAGAGCACCAGCTTGATGGTCTAGTCGATGACTGCTACGATGCACTGGAATGGCTCTCGTCGAATGCTGCTTCGCTCGGCATCGACAACAGCAGAATCGGCGTGTTCGGCGAGTCGGCGGGAGGAGGTATCGCAGCCGGAGTGGCCCTGCAAGCTCGTGACAAGGGTCTGTCGCCGCCGCTGCGCAAACAGATCCTCGTCTATCCCATGATTGACGACCGCAATCTGACAGCGGACGAACGAATCGCACCGCTCGCTATGTGGACGTACGAAAACAACTTGACCGGCTGGTCGGCTTTGCTCGGCAAAGGCGTTCCAGGAACCGACAAAGTCAACGAGCTGGTGAAGTACGCCGTTCCAGCAAGAGTGGAGGACCTTTCCGGTCTGCCAGATACTTACATTGACGTCGGTCAGCTCGACATTTTCGTGGAGGAGGACATCGAGTACGCTCGACGACTGCACAAGGCAGGAGTCCAGGTCGACTTGAACGTGTACAAAGGTTTGCCTCATGCATGGGAGCTTGTCGGTGGCCAAACCATTGCTGTGGGTCGACGCATCACAGCCGAGCGAATTCTTGCGCTTCAGAGCCTCTAGGCATCTTCAGTAGTGACTTCTTAGACACTTCCTCCCTCATTGATGCTCATGTTCGCGGACTGCGGAAGGGATGACTCGTACAGTTGCATGGTTGCTGAACATCGGAACGATTGTCTCCGGACGAAGTGCAGGAAAATCCAAATCTGTGCAGCATGAGTTGATATTGAGGAACGATCCGGAATCGGGCGATGTCTAGTGCGATAGACGCCACAGGGTCGTGCGAGGGCGCCGTATGAGGAGTGCGCTGCCCCGACTCAAACGCCTACAACCATGAAGAGTCGGCAAGAACAGTAAAAGCTCTCTGGCGGGTCGCTAGTGCTCGGCTCTGTTCATCATGGTCGAGCCTTCCCGATTAGCATGGCAAGCCGTGCATCACGAAACGCGTGGGTGCGTGCTCATACATACTCAGCATCGTGCGAGTGCGAGGATGTATCTCGAGCGCGCGAACTCGTACTGCGGCTGTGCACATCAATCGGCAGCGAGCAATTCGGCTTTGGTCGCTGAGCAAGTACCGTGAGAGACGACTGATTCTGCAATCGGTGTGTACGACGAAGACCTGGTCAGCCATCGCAGCGCCTGTAGCAATTCTCAGTGGTCTCGTGATCATATGGAGTCGGCGATGCACAGTCCTTTTCCCCCGCAGCGTTACTTGACATGAGGTGTACGGCGTCGAATGAAGGGATTCGACCTCGAGCATACATCTGATACTCGCTGTAATACTGCGCTCTCTGCTGTGCGAGGCCCTGGAGCTATCACTGCGCCGGAGTACACTTGCTTCGAACTTGCTTGCCGTGCATGTCCCCTTCACTGTTCCAGAGAAGCTGTTGTATGATCACTCTGATGCATCAACCTTCTCAACTTCAAAGCTATAAAGACAGCGGATGTTTTGAGACGGAGAGGCGTTCGTTCACCACCTTAATTCAGCTCTCTTACTACACAATACTACTCACAGCAATCACAGCTCACGCTCTTCTTCAAGCACTCTCAAAGCAAACTCTCTCCAGGTTTACTCAAGCCAAGATGAAGTTCTCCGTTGCCATCTCTGCCTCGCTTCTCGTCCTCGCCTCGATCGTGGCGGCCAAGACAGTGAACGAGGTCAAGAGCGACATCATCGCCATCGACGCGGGCGTGGTCAACCTGTACCAGCACTGCCAGGTGGAGTCGCTCAACTACCTGAGCGGCCTAGCTATCCGTCAGGCAGCCGACGACCTCACCAGCAAGATCAAGACGGGCGCGGCTGACGTCAATGCGCTCGAGGGTAAGCCCACGGACGCTGACGCCAAGCTGATCCTCAGCACACTGGGTAAGACCGAGGTCAAGGTCAAGATGGTGGTGGACCAGATGATCAAGCTCAAGCCCGAGTTCGAGAAGCTCGGTGTTCTCGGCATGGCGCAGTCGTCGGTCAGCAGCTTCCAGCAGGAGACCAAGTCTTTCAGCGCGCAGCTTGTCAAGCTGGCTCCCTCTGCGGAGCAGAGCGCTGCTACTTCGCTTGCCGGCAGGTTCAACGCTGACCTCGACAAGTGTGCCGCTGCGTACAACGGCGGCAGCGCCCCGGCTGCTTCCAAGCGCAGGCTTAGCGACGAGTAACGTGGCAGGTCACACAGGTCGCCACATCGGTAGGCCCTTGCTCGACGAGTCAGATATCGCTCGATAGCCCTCTTCTACCGTCAGGGTTGGTGTGGCGTGGTTATAGGCTCCGCGTTGTTGCGCATTGATCTATGTGTCTCGTCCTTGTCAGAGTCGTTCTCGCTCGAATGTTTCCAGTCTTTCTAACCTTGTTTCATGTGTGTGGATCTCGACGTTGATGAAACGACCGCGTGCTGATCCGGAACTTGAACCTCGAATGTGACCCATCGTTACAATCCCGCAAATTTCGATGTGACGATGCAGAGTCGCCCGGCTTTGTCCAGCATCCGATGCCGAAGCGTTCCTCGCAAAATAAGGGTCGCCACACAAAATGTGGAGCAGCACGACACGACACGCCCACCGTGCATGAAAGCGGAGACCCTTTCGACATCCTTGTTGTTGTCGGTGGACACCTACCTTCTTGCCTTTCTTCCATCATCAGCAATCCTTCGTCAACATGTCGGCCCCTGTAAGTATCAGAGCAAACAAACCTCCATCGCGGCTGCTGCAATTTGGAACTTGGTCGCCTTGAACGACATCGCTGAATCCATCGCTGATCTTGTTGTGTGACGCTCCGGTGATGCTACAGATTCGATACGCTCTGCCTCAACGACCCGCTACCTTGGCCGTCATCGGTATTGCTGCCTGGTACTTTGGCCGCGAGAACCCCAACTTTGCCAACATCTTTGGCGGCACGGCCGATTTGGACAAGTGGTTCTTCCTCATTGCCAAAGTGCATGCCGCCGAAGCCGCTGCCATGTTTGTCTACTCGCTTTACCGCGGCGCCGACCTGATCACCACCATCAAGTACACGCTCACCCAGTTCATCGTTGGCTTCCCGACCTATTTCCAGTTCAAGAAGCTCAACAATTGAGGAAGCCTCGACAAGGGAGAGCGAACATTCGATGTTTTGTTGATGTCAATTCGTGCAGCCGCAGCCTCTCCTATCTGCGTGCGCCAATCTCTGCCAAGAACCTCTGCTTCTACTTTGTACAGTCGTGTCGCAATGAATCAGTCGCAATCCTTTCCTTTTCGAGACTCGTTTGTGGACTGGACTGAGCTGACCAAGCTTACCCCGCAGACCGGCATCGACTTTACATGCCGCATTTTCAACACTGCTTTTAAGAATATTTTCTTCAACACCTGTCAAACAAAAAGAAAAAAGTAATAAATCAGTCGGCTCGAACAAATGCGCTTTGGCGAAGCGAAAACGTCGTGAATCATCAATGCGTGCTGTGGTTGTCGTGAATCAGCAACCGTCACCGCTTCCCGCCATTACGACGATGTTTGACGTTGCTTATACAATCCGGGTTGTGCCGCGCACGTCAAGCTTAGCTTATAGCGCAGCGTTCCTGACATCGAGATGAGGTGGACGTCAAGGAAGTGCTCGGTGCGTGCGTGCCTACATAAACTACGTGAAGAATCGATGAATGTCCCCCGCCTCTTCTTGAAACAATGACGGTGATATGCGACAATTAGCATCCTTCTTTGCACCTCAGATACGACAGGCTACAACGAATCGTCTCGCACTTCAGCCCTTATCATTCCAAGTGACTCACCAGCGAGCGTCTCGAGCCAGAAACTTTCGTACGCCGACAGCCATGCAGACCATCAAAAGCACCATCGCAGAGAACCTAGGAGTGGCGCCGACGCTATCGGGAGATCCGCATCAACTCGTCGAGCCCCGTCATCGTTTTAGTCTAGAGCAGGTCGGTGACCTCTCGGGCAAGGTCGCTCTCGTCACTGGTGGCTCCGAGGGAGTTGGATTCGGATGCACCCATACGCTGCTGAAGGCCAACATCGACAAAGTCTTTGTTCTCTCCAAGTCGCAAGACATCATCTCGCAAGCGAAGGATGCCTTTGCCCAAGATGACCAACTCGATGCAGATGCGAACGCCCGACTGGTTTGGAAGCAATGCGATCTCACCGATTGGAAAAGCGTCCAGAAGGTCGCTCGTGAGATCACTGATGAAACGGAACGACTCGACATCCTCATTGCAAATGCCGGAAAGGGAATCATGACCCACGCTCTCGACCGACATGGGATCGATTCTCACATGTCCACCAACCACCTTGGCCACGTCGTCCTCATCGATGCGCTGCTCCCGCTCCTCAACAAGACCGTCGAAAAGCATCAGACGTATGTTCGCGTAGTCTCCCTCAGCTCCAACCTTGCCGAGCAGACACCCAAAGAGGTCGACTTCACGCAAGAGTCAGACTTTAAATCCGACATCGGCCCTCAGAGTCTCTACGCACGATCCAAGCTGGCAAACTTGCTCTTCGCACGATATCTCGATCGAGAGTATTCGCAAAAAGCTGGACACGACCATGTCATCTTCAACGCTTGCCATCCAGGCGTTGTCGAGACCAGACAAACCCAGGTCTGGATTCACGAGCCTTTCCCCATCTTGGGTTACGGCATGAACTTGCTCAATCCGATCAAGAAGGACATCTTCCAAGGCTGCGTATCCGCAATGTATTCCGCAACTCAACCTACCAAGGGCGGCAACTTCATCTGTCCTCCTGCCGTTCCGGAGGAAGGCCCCGCCAAGAGTCGCGACCAAGAGATGCAAGATAGACTCGCACGTCTGTCCAAGGAGATCATCGAGCGCGCTGGTGTCACGCTGACCACCATTCCTGTTTAGTCATGCAGTGACCGCAATAAGAATGCTAGCTTTGCTCCTGTAAAACGATATGAAGAATGTCATCACCGATTCGCATGGTCGAGACTTGACAAGAAACATAGCACATCCACCATCACTTCCTCTGCGAACAAGGTTGCATCGTGACCGCCTTCCGCCATTTCCCAGTGTTGGTACGTAATGCTTTCCGAGAATCTCGGATCTTTCAAAACCGATTCTAGGTAGTCTCTTCCTTTTCGGGGTATCATAAAGTCGGCTCCTCCCCAGAGTACAACGAGATCTGCTGGCGCGTCAGAAAGAGCGGCGACAGCTCCAAAGGCGCTTTCGAGTTTCGCAAGCATCCAGTTTGCGAGCGCCTCGTTGTCGAGCCCAGGAGCCTTGCCCAAGCACAGCCGATAGTCTTCGGTCATGCCCGCCATTGACCCCTCTTCGATCACGTAGTCGAACAGCAGATCGCCGCCAGATTTGAGGGCACGTCCTGTTTTTGGATGGCGAGGAGTGGTCATGGGACTCTGGTCAGGCTGCTTCCAAGCGTTGAGACCGTGCTTCAGATGCGGCGAGTACGGCGGATGAAACCGAGCAAGTGGATTCTTTGCCGTGCTGCGTTGACGAATCTCGCGATCTTTGGACTCGAGCTTCTCGCGCTCCTGTCTTTGCTGCTCTTGTGTCAATTCAGGATCGACTTCGGTGTCCTTCCACGAGACGAGTCCTTTGCTGACATTGAGGATGTCATCGCCTAGACCAGTGGACCAGTTCAGACTGCGGCTCACAACTGGCAGCACCTTAGGCGCGAGTGCCACAAGGCTTTTTGGCAACAGTGATAACGTTAGACTCGATGACAGGCTTGTGGGGATGAACGGCGAAGAAAAGAGGCATCTCGTCGCGCAGCCGGGTCTGGCAAAGTATAGAGGAGCGGCTTCGAGCAAAGCTAGGGCGTAGAACCAGCCTGCCGAATGGCTGATAAGGCGGATCTGAGGCTGGCTGGCCTGGTCAAGCTGAAGAGCTTCCAACACGCTCTGAGCTTGCTGTGTTGCAATCTGAAGACGATCCTGAAGCGGACACATGGGTGTGCCTCCGCTGCCGGGTCGATCTATGGCGAGGATGGATACCTGGTGAGCCCGGCAGATGCCTTCCAGCAGCATTCCTAGTAACCTGCTGCAACCCGAGGGAAGCAGGTACAGAAGAATCGGTCCATTGTGCCGGTAATGGCAAGGAACCATCGAGCTCTTCTTTTTGATGTTTCCATAGTGGGTGATCGTGGCTGGATCCCACCCATCGCCGCCGAGGGCAAAGGTGACCCGAGATTGTGTACGAGCGCAGTGGATCGATTGATGGAAGCGCACCTGCGATAGATACTCGATTGGCTCCATCGCATTACCGATTATCAGAGGGAGGGTAAGCTTTAAACAGACATCCAGTTCTGAGATCCCTCTCAGAGATGTCGAACGGCCTTCGTCGTATCGTGGTGATGAAAGATGAAGCTGGACCTCAGCGCTTAGTTCGCAGCGTGCGAGAATTCGACAGGTCGGGGTCTGTTGCACGTGCAGATTCGACTCAAGCACCCGCCGGCTGCCGCTTTACGCGAAAAGCACATGCCAATCAGTGCACGGGTACTTGAAACAAATCATATCAGAGAGTCGAAGGCAGGTACACGACGTCGCAGCTGTGAGATTGTCATTACCTGACGAAGGGACAGAGTCAGCTCAGGCAACTTGGCTATCGAGACTAGCGACTCGCCTCCACTCAACTGTGACAGACAAGCACGCACTCGGATTTGTTTGACGTGACTCATGACAGGGCATGCATTGCGTGGCAGATTCTTTTATACAGTCCTTGATCATCTAGAGATCAACATCCATTGCGAAGAAACCATGTGTGTTCGTTAGAGAATTGACTAAACTCAAGCAGTGTTGAGCTTGACTTCGTTCATACCAGATTTGTCCTCGTCACTGCTGGCAGCGTCGTCGGACGGGTAGGCGTTCAGGACCGCCTGTCCACTTCGCTCTGCTGCCTTGATCCGCAGCTCTTCGTGGACGAGCTTGTTGGCGTGGCGGATGGGACGCTTCTCGTGAAGGTTGTCCATCTCTTCGACCGGGATACCCTTGGTTTCAGGCATGAGGAAGAAGACCCAAAGGACGCTGATGACCATGCACGAGGCGAAGAAGAGGTACACTCCATAGCCCATCTTGATGAACATGTGCGGCGTAGCCTGCGAGATGACAAAGTTGTAGAGCCAGTTGCTGGCAGCCATGAAGATCTGTGCAACAGGACGAGCGGTGTTGTCGAAAGCTTCCGAGCCGTACACCCAAGGGAGCGGGTTCCATCCGAAAGAGTAGAAGGATGTCCAGATGTAGAAGAAGACGAGGGCAGAGGTGCCAGCGGAGTCGATGTTAGCCTTCTTGTGCAGGGCGGGCTTAGCGATGGCAATGTAACCGGCCAGGTAGAACATGGCAAAAGCACCTCCACTCGACGAGATCATCAAGAGGCGTCGTCGTCCCACTGTTTCGACGAGGAACAAGATGAAGCACGCGGATCCGATCATCTTGATCACACCGAAGATTCCTGTCGAGAGAAGACCAGTGGATGTTCCGACGATGCCGAGCGACTTGAATACAGTTGGCGAGTAGTAGTTGATCGCATTGATGCCGGTGCCGTTCTGGAAGATGAAGAGCGAGGAGCCGAAGGCGAGTCGCTTGACGAGGTGCTTGCGGGAAAAGAGGTAACGGAAGGGGGCCCAGTACGAATCGCCACCGGCAGCATTGTTGGTCTGCTCAATCGCATAGCTCATCTCGTTGAACTCCTCGACAAAGTAAGGGTGGTCGACTGGGAGATGGCGAATGTAGGCCAGGTTCTTGCGAGCCTCCTCGGTTCGGCCCTTGGAAAGCAGCCAGCGGGGAGATTCGACGAGGAAGAGGCAGGCAATGAGGAACATACCACCGGGGATCAGCTGGACGGCAAAGGGGATGCGCCACTGCTTGACGCTGGAAGGAACCGTCTGGATGACACCGTAGTTGATGAAGAAGCCGACAATTCCACCGGTCTGCCATCCGATCTCCCAGAGGCCGATCACCTGACCACGTGCAGGAGCAGGCGCGATCTCCGAGATGTACATAGGGGTCAAGTTGGACGCAGCGCCAATCGCGATTCCGGCAATGGCTCGACCAACGAAGATGGGAGTGAGGTGCGTCGAAGGTGAAGCGACACACATGATAGCGGCGCCGATGCTAAAGACCAAGGCGGTGATGAAGAGACCCTTCTTACGGCCGAGGAAGTGACCCAGGGGGTGGCCAAGGAAAGAGCCGAAGAAGGCGCCGGCTGGTAGGTGGACACGAGGTTACCGGAAACGTTGGCGTTGAGCTTGCCGAACGACTTGACGAAGGAAGGCAGCGCAAGAGTACCACCCACGAACGCACTATCGTAGCCGATCATAATCGAAGCAAAGGAGGCGAGATAGGCCAGAGCCCAGAGACGCCAGTTGTAGATGGCCTTAGGCGTTGGCCTGTCTTCGACCCTGCTCAGGATACCCATCTTGTAGTAGTGTGACACTCTTGTGCGAGAGGAAAGAGAGAAGGAGGGGCGGAAAGGTAGAGGGAGGGAGCCAATGTGGGGCGAAGGAAATGGAGAGAATCAATGGACACCTGCGGCTTTTATGCTTCACGAAGCTACAAGGCGGGGTAGCAACTGCCATGCGATACCGAGGTCATGCAAGTGGGGCCCCCGCACCCCGCATCGTCTCGTTTGCCGTCCGAGGTGCCCGAGACTGCTGTAGAAGGGGGACCACGATGCCAAACTTCTCTTTCGTGTCGTGCAAATTTTCTGCTGCACCTTTCCCGCGTTCCTGATTGACCGGTTCGAGGCCCAAGACGGCAAAAGATTTCTCGGAGATCAAGTGGACACTCTTCCTGTACGCCTCGTACGACGCGGAAAGCAACGAAACACCGTCTAGGCTCTTCGCACAGCGTGGCGAAGTGGAAATCAGCAGATGTTGTCCCGCGTCGTTTTGCCGAGGAGCGCAGACGACTTGTTGACCGGCCATCAAATCCGCTTCACCTCCGTATGGGCACAAACGCTGTGGCACCGGTTAACCCCGCGTTCTGTGTGCCACGCGAGCGGTTAGCCGAAGGCTGCATCGGAAATGAATGTGGGTTAGTCAGTACCGCCTCACGCGGGGTTCAGCTGCAAGCTCGGCGATTGGCTGTGTCGACTGTTGCGGTTTTGAGTGTCCCCTACAGTCGGATTTGAATCGTTGAGAAGCCATCTCGCATCGAACCCTAAAGTCTCGCTTCGAAAATGCGAGTGTGTAATATCTGGTACATTTGACCTTCAATTTTGCTGGAGCACAGCGACCATCTTTACGATCACCTCATCGCAATCCTCCAACATCGCAAACAGTCAAGTCCAAGATGTCGATCGAGAACA
Source organism: Pseudozyma sp. F8B2 (assembly GCA_003004685.1). NCBI lineage: Eukaryota > Fungi > Basidiomycota > Ustilaginomycetes > Ustilaginales > Ustilaginaceae > Pseudozyma > Pseudozyma sp. F8B2. The sequence goes on from NXFQ01000005.1 coordinate 785,548, forward strand.
CTGCCGCCAACGGTACAGGCGGCTCAAACGTCGCCACCACGGCCAAAACAAGCCCCAGCTCGACGATGGCAGTGGCGACACCACCACCTCATCCAACGCCCGATCAAATCGCAGCTTCTGCTCGGCGCTACTATCTCTTTGGTTATCCGATCTCGCACTCTGCCAGTCCTGCGTTCCAGAACCTGATGCTGCAGTCCATTGAGCCAATCGCCTTTCCCGGATCGGAATCTCAGAGCTTTCACCCAACCTACTCGCTTCAAGACACCGAAAGCATCGATGCTGCTCACTTTCGATCGCTCGTTCGAGAAGACCCTCTTTTTGCCGGCGCTGGGGTCACCATGCCGCTCAAAGTCGCTGTCACTGCAAATCTCGGCTCGCAATACGTGATCGACGAGCTCAGCGAAGCAGGAAAAGCAACGCAGACTGTCAACACGATCGTGCCAACACCTCAGTCCGCCGGCAAGCCGAGGAAGATGATTGGCACCAACACCGATTATCTCGGCATTGCTCACGCTCTTCTGAGGGGCATCGCAGACATGAACAAAGAAGACCGAATCACAAAGTACCTGGATCCTCGATTGCCCTACAAGGCTCGATTCGTCTTCCCGAAGAACGAACAGGGAAAGACCTGCTCCGCTTTTATCATTGGCTCGGGCGGAACCTGCAGGTCAGCGGTCTATGCTGTCTCTCAGCTTGGCCTCTCGCCCATCTATCTCCTCAATCGGGATGCTGATGAGACACAGGCAGTCGTCGATCATTTCGGTACCTCCCTCGATCTTCGTCCTCTTCGCTCAGTCGAGGCCTGGGAGGCAGAAGAGAAGAAGCGACAGGATGGACAAGTGGGGCCGATCGCCTGTGCTGTAGGCGCCATTCCAGCTTTCACCCCGCAAACGGACTCGGAAAAGATGGTCTACACGCTTGCCGAAAAGTTCTTCTCGACCGCTCCTCCACCTGCTTCGTCTCATGCCCACACCCCTGCAACGTCGACAGAGTCGGGTGGCGAGACACTCGTTTCGTTGCCTCTGCCCGCAAAGCGTCCGTTCCTGGACATGTGCTACAAGCCACGCCAGACTCCTCTTCTTACCATGGCAGCATCTCTGGGATGGTTCTCTATTGGCGGTGTGGAAGCAATGGTGGAACAAGGTCTCGCGCAAGCAAGGATGTGGGCCGCAACAGCAAAAGCCTTTGCAGACGGCAAGGAAAGCTTTGATCCCATACCGTTTGCGGTCAAGGCCGGTGACGAAGGTCCTTTGGGCTCAGAGGTCGAGGAAAGGGCCCGTGACATGGCAAAGGCCATGCTGGATATCAAGGTGTAGAAAACCACAGTCCATGTCCTTTTGAATGCTTCACTGCGTTAATCGCGCTTCGACAGAGTTGCACAACCGATTCCTTTCCGACAGAATTTGCCCGTTGGTGATCGTGTGCGAGTGTTCTTCCGACGACAAATGTCGGTTCCAAGATGCCCGTTGTTGTGGAGTTCCGTGCGAGACCGCCGAGGCAGCGAGTTCACGTCGCTCAGACCACATCGGACTCGACCCTCAAACGAACCGGACATGAATCGGACCTGAAACCCCATACGTCTAAGCTCGAATCCTGTTTCGACTCCTTCCACCGATTTTGCCGAACCGACATAAGCAGGCGACTTCTTATGGTGCTACTCTCATCTTGGTACCGATCCTGCATCTGCTCCCTCATCTCTCAACCATGTCGCTGCTCAACCGAATCGGCGAGCCGCTTCGCGGCGCCACTTTTGGCTTTCCGATCAAACACAGCGTTGGACCGGCGGTGCACACCTTCGTGGCACAGCTCCTTGGCTTGCCGTGGACTTTCACACATGGCGAATATGCCGAAGAGGAGCAAGTGTGGCAGCACATTCAAAGCGCCGACTTTGGATTTGGTGCCATCACGATGCCCTTCAAGTCGACCATCATGACGCGGCTGGATCACATCGCCGACGATGCCAAGGCAATCGGTGCCGTCAACACAATCAGCGTGGTCAAAGGGTCATCGAACGCACCGCCCCAATACCACGGTCACAACACGGATGCGGCCGGCATCGCGCAAGTGTTTCTAGAAAACGATGCGATACTGCGACGCATCCCGCAACGAATCGGTCTGGTCATTGGCTCCGGTGGTGCGGCGCGTGCCGCAATCTGGGCCATGGTCTTCATGCTTCACTGTCCTTGCGTTCTGGTCGTGGCTCGCTCGGCGACCGCCGTCAAAGCAATGATCGACGACATGCAGGCTGCAGTACAGGCACAGGGCGGCAAGTTCCCGCTGTCGGAATGTGTCTTCCATGTCGCTTCCGTGGCGCACGCTCAACGACTTCTCGACCAAGGCATCACCCCTTCGTTGGCCGTCAGTTGCATTCCCGATGCCGCCATGACCCGTCAGGCAACGCGGACGGCAACAGAGGGCAAGACCGCAGCAGAGGACGCGATGTACGCGGTCCTGGATCTCCTTCTGGTCGGTCGTCTGCATCGGCACCAGGCTCAGACTAGCCCGTGCATGCTGATCGACATGTGTTTCAAACCGCTGGTGACCTCGATCATTCGTACGGCGCGAGCTGACGCATGGCACACCATCTCCGGCATCGAGGTACTGGGTGCCCAACTGATCGAACAATGGCGTATCTGGCTGGGCACTGACTCGTCCTTGTTCGCCTCGATCCCTCAGAGCCAGGTCCGCGACAAGATGCGCCAGCTTGCCGCCTCGAGCTCGGCTTTGCAGTCTTCGGACGATGCCATCTTGTCTTTGGCCGATCGACTCAAAGCCATGCCGCAAGCTGTCATGAGCGCTTCGTTGGGCTATGCTGATGTGCAGAATATCGAAGAAAAGGTGGCTGCTGCTGCGGCAGGACGATTCGACGGCATCGAGATTTTCTACGAATGCCTTCGTGTCGCTTCGCTACGACTGGTCAACAAGTCGATCGAGCAGATGCCTTCTAACGAAGAGCTACTGGCAGGTGCGCAGTACATACGACAGCTTTGTGACAGTCACCAAGTCCGCATCGTCGCACTCCAGCCGTGGCTCAACTACGTGGGCCTGCGTGATCGTCAAGAGCGTGATCGACGCGTGCAAGACGTGCTGCCTCTCTGGTTCGAGGTAGCCGATATCTTGGGCACCGACGTCATTCAGGTGCCTTCAATGATGTTCAAAAAGATCTCACTCGGCGATACCGAGGTGGTGGTAGCGGATCTGCGTGCCATTGCCGAGGCAGGCCTGACGGGACGACAAGGACAGGGCAAACCTCCGATCCGTTTCGCCTACGAGGCCATGGCCTTCGGTGCATGGACCAGCCGATGGCAGGATGCTTGGAAGGAGGTCGAGGCGGTCGATTTGCCCAACTTTGGCATCGTGCTCGATACCTTCCAGATCATCGGAGAATGCTGGGCGGATCCTGCAAGCGAGAGTGGCGTGCTGTACGACGGAGAGCTTCGTCTGCAAAAGTGTCTCGACGATCTGCGGACAACCTTTGCTGGTCATCAAGCCAAGCAAACGCTCAATCGACAGAAGGTCTTCTACATTCAGGTCGGCGATGCTGAACGTATGACGCCGCCCTTGACCATCGACCATGCCTTATTCGACCCGACCATGCATGCGAACAGCAAGATGGCATGGAATAGGTCCTGCCGCAACTTTGCCGGTGAAGGCTACCTGCCCCTGTTGCCCTTGCTGCGAGTCATCTTCGAAGATATTGGCTTCCAAGGGATCGTCAGCGCCGAAGTGATGAATGCGGAACTCAAAAATGCCGATAAGACCATTCCCCTTCGCAACGCGCAACGAGCCATGGCTGGATGGCATCGGTGTCAGGAAATGCTGCTGGATGACGGACACAAATAGTTTCACCGGTCGCAAGAGAATGAAATGCCATGCAATAGTTGAACGTGATTTGTACAGGTGATTGAGAACAACTTTACGATCCAGGGAGACAGCCACATGCGCCGAAATGCTACTAGACCTTGTTGGATGAGGGAAGGAGATGTTGGGCCGCCAGACGGATGGCCGCTTCATAGCCATAAGTACCGAAACCAGCCACGACACCAACGGCGATGTCGGAAATGTAAGAGTGGTGGCGGAACGCTTCGCGCTTGTGCACATTGGTGATGTGGACCTCGATCACGGGCACCTGTACACCGCTGATGGCATCACGGATCGCCACCGAGGTATGAGTAAAAGCGCCGGGATTCATGACCAAGAAGGTCGATTGAGCACGACCCAGCACGGCATGGATTCGATCGATGATGTGACCTTCGTGGTTTGACTGGAATGTCTCGAGGTGAAGCCCCAGCTCGGTGCACGTACTTTGACACTGGGTGATCACGTCGGATAGGGTTTGACTCCCATACTTTTCTGGCTCACGCGTGCCCAGAAGGTTGAGGTTGGGTCCATTGATGAGCTGTGTACACACGACAAAAGCGTGGTCAGCATTGAGAGCTAGACTCGTTTCCATCGAAAGGATTCTCGTGACTTACGAGGACAGTGGGACGGTCAGCGTTTGAAGAGGCCGACATGGTTACAATCTAGAAGGATGGAGGTAAAGCAGGGAAACATGATGGTGCGAGTCGGATGAGGGTTTTCCCCATGTTGCGAATTGCCGAGCCGAAATGGAAGAATCTTCTGCCCCCGAGATGCAGCCTGGGGTGGTGGTCCGGCGTCAGGCTCGGGCAGGAATACGACGAGCTGTTCAAGTCCGATGCAGGGCCTGCCACACGGGGCAGGGTTTCAAACTTGCATCGGAGTTTGGGGATCCCGCGTCGCTGAAGTCCATCAACGCCGGCCGGCTCCTCGTCCACATACACTGTAGTGGCGAACGGCGCCCCAACTCCGACTACGAAGCCGGATCGAAGGTGGTACAGAACGCGGAATCTGAGACTAAGCCGGCAATAAAAGCTATCAAGGGCATGATATCTTGGAGCAGTCTTCTGTTCCTCAACATCACCTCGATCTGCTCCCCATCAACGATCGCTATCTCCAAAATGGGCTCAATCCCCGCTCAAGACGAAGGTGCTCCTCCATCCATCCAGGACGCCGGCCAACTTTATCTGGTCGGCACGGGTGTCAGCCATGCCATGGCTCCCGTGATCCACAATTCTGTCGCTCAGCAGATCGGCTCGAAATGGCATTTCAGCAATCTCGATGTGCAGACCAAGGAAGAGGCGTTGAAGTACATCCGTAGAGCCGACTTCAAGGGCTGCGTGCCCACGATGCCTCTCAAGATTCAACTGTTGGACGCGGTCGATGAGGTCGATCGAGCAGCTCAGGCGATTGGTGCGATCAACAACATCTATCAGAGAGACGGTCAGCTGCTAGGCGCCAACACCGATTGGATCGGTATCTTGCGTCCGTTGGAGAAGGAGATGGCTCGTCAAGGTGTGCAAATTTCAGCACAGGGGGCAAATGGATGGCAAGGCTTGATCGTCGGAGCAGGAGGTGCTAGCCGCGCGGCTGCGTACGCATTGACCAAGCTGGGATGCCAGACCATCTTCATCATCAACCGCGATGACGACGAGGTCAAAGCGCTGGTCCGCGACGTGCAGAAAGGGTTTACCTCCGTGTCGATGCAGGTTCCTACCATCGAGCACCTTCGCACCGTCGAGGAGGCTCAGCGCATCGTCTCGCAAGCAGCTGGAACGGCGCAGCCGCCATCGCTGCTGGCTGTGAGCTGTGTCCCCGACCTGGAGCCCAAGTCTGAGGCGGAGAAACGTGCAAGCGCAGTCTTGGAAACGGTCTTGACGGGGACCAAGGGAATCTTGTTGGAGATGGCTTACAAGCCTCGAATCACCCGCACCTTCCTCTCGGCGCAAACGCATGGCTGGCGCGTGATCGAAGGCATCCACGTCATCGCCGAACAGGTTCAGACGGTCTGGCGTCTGTTCAGTGGCATCGAACTGACCGACGCCCAGGCGCGTACAGCACAGGACGAGTTGTGGAAGCAGGCCGCGACCCGAGATGAGCTCAACGCAAATGGCATCCCCGAACCTTTGTCAGTGTAACGAGGTCTTTACAATCACATTCTTCTTTCCCGGTGTAGTACATCAGTGCATGAGGGTATATTGAGACTCTGTCGGTGTCTACTGATGTAGAGGCGTGGTCCAGGCTGCGTCTGCGTTTTGGTCGGCATTGGCTGGCAGGTCCATGGGGACCAGGCCTTCCACGCTCCACAGGTCAGCCATGGAGAGCGTAAAGGCGTCCGCATTCAGCAAATCGAGCCATCCCGAAGAGGAGGCGGCATCATCCGGCGTGGCCGAGGCAAGATCGTGGCTGGCGAGAAGGGAAGTCGTGGAGGACTCTGCTTCAGGGTGCAACTGTTGTTGATCATTGCCGTTCGACGGCTCGGCCGGCTCGAGCGGCACGGTCGCACCCAGCAGGCCAAAGTAGCTTAGGGTTAGGGTTAGGGTTAGGGTTAGGGTTAGGGTTTAGGGTTAGGGTTAGGGTTAGGGTTAGGGTTAGGGTTAGGGTTAGGGTTAGGGTTAGGGTTAGGGTTAGGGTTAGGGTTAGGGTTAGGGTT